>SDVV010006862.1:0-18149 GCA_016164225.1 Gammarus roeselii
TACATATATACATACATATACATACATATACATACATATACATACATATACATACATATACATACATATACATACATATACATACATATACATACATATACATACATATACATATATATATATATATATATATGTATGTGAGCAAAATTAGTGTCACCCTAAATGGTGAGCTCTTGGAAAAAGTTCAGTGTTTTAAGTATCTGGGCTCCCATGTGGAGAAAACTGAACTAGTGGAAACTGAAGTGAAGGCGCGAGTGAAGGAGGGATGTAAAGTGTTGGGTGCACTGAAGAGTGTAATGAGCTGTAGGACGTTGGGGATGGAAGCAAAGAGAGGGCTGTATGAGGGTATTGTTGTCCCAATTGTACTCTACGGAGCTGAGGCTTGGGGGATGAGAGCAGAGGAGAGAAGAAGGTAGAATGTTTTTGAGATGAAGTGTTTGAGGAGCATGGCTGGAGTAACGAATATGAATAAATAAAAAGAAAAGAACAACCAGATACAAGCAGCAGGACAAATCACACCACAAACTTGCCAACACGACGGGGAACGCTAGACCTTAGCGATCAAACAACCTATTCCCCATAAGCTCAGCCAACCCTGCCTTACAAGCAGAAATAGTAGAAGACTCTACAACAGCAGCAGGCATCTCCTTCCATATCCTAATTCATCAAACATTAAAAAAACTTACCACATCCACAGAGCAGCGGGGCATCAAGAGTTTGTGAACAATGGATTCAAAATCTGTAGCTAAGGGGTCATGACTTACTAAATCACCATAGCTAAATATAGTGAGTAGCTTTGAAACACAAATATCCAGATTGTTCAGGACATTATTTTGCCTTACTCTCTTGGTTTTGGTGAGTCTGATATTCATGCCTGTTCTCAGCACTGCTGGCCTTGCTGGCGTGTTTGGCTTCATGGTCCGTCACGAGGCCACCAAGTTGAATAGCTGTTGTTGGTGCACACATCTGTTTTCGTAACCTTGTATGTTTTCCCCCATATCTCTGCAACTATCAGTTTGCGTCAAATTTTTCACAGCCAGAGAAGGTCTTGAAATCCTTCAAACCAATGTAATTGATGTGCAGAAGAATGAAAATTCTCAAAGAATATAAGTTTATTTTACCATGATTTCAACTTTCCTGACAAGATGAGCTGTAGAGTTGGAACCACTGCTGAGATGTGAACACTAAATCTTTCTGACAACTCCAGACTTTGATGGGTGCCTCTGTCACTGCTACAAAAAAGTTCATCCACTTCTGATTTATTTGCTGGTCATCAATTGTTGTTTTTGTGTTGATATTCATATTAGCTACATACATAAAAAAAAATAAAGTTTTCTCATTCTTTAACTAAACTTGAGCTCATGATTCAATTAAGAGAGATAATGAGTAAATGATTCTACTGAATAATCCTGTTATAACTTTTTCATCAAAAAGCCGCATGTCCACTCAAAACCTAGGTAGCTAATCTCAATTTTAGGGTCTACTTTGAATACCAATGTAAAACTTATTGTTTGCAGTAGTGTCGACTGCAATGACACCGCTATCAACAACACTGGATGATTTCTTTGCTTCCCTCATTTGGGCACCAAATGGTTGTCAATATTTGACTAAGGCACTTGATAGAACATGTACTTGTAAGTAACTATGTATTGGCTACTAACATAAATTTGATACACTTATTTTAAGAATGGGTAAAATGAGTGTTCTCAGGTTGCTGAATATGTCACGAATAAGATCTGTGCTGCAAACTTTGATGCTCTAGTTGAAGTTTTCAACTGATTAGGGCTAAATTTGGTGGCAATACAAAGAATCTGTTCTAGTTTGTGGTCTGAGAATATTTGAACAATGTGTATATTTTCAGAAACCTATTCGTGTGTACAATTGCTAGGAGTTACCACAAAGGGAAAATAAAGCTGGTGTGACTCTTAACACTAATTTTGAGCTAGCTACTTATAAAAAAAAATTGTTCTAAATTATGAAGTAGCTAACTGTTCAAATGTTAAAGCTTCTTGATAGCTATTTAAGGCATTTGAAAATATGACCAGGAAAAAAATATACTGCAGGTAAGTTGAGCATGCTGTTGCTAATCCCATAATGACTGGTTGTTTATACAGTGAGATGACAAATCATGGCCTTGGTGTGGCCTTCCTTGTTGTACCTGCTTGTGATTTTCCTCATTGCACCTGCATGTGAACATCCTCATTGCTCCTGCATGTGAACTTCTTGGTCACTAGCTATGTCCTCATAGCTATATGTTGCCAACAATACTAGCTAATTAGATATGTCTTGTAGCTATAACATGGATTTTTATTCATGTTAGGGCAATTAATTCTCTATTGAGATGAAGAAAATCTCTTCGAGCTATTCATTGCATCATATTTTCAAAACTATAATTTTATCAAGACATTGATGAATCTAGTCATCCTGAATTCAATTATTGCAGGGTTTGCAGAAAGGACATCTGAAGCGTTTTTGAACTACTTCAACTCTTTCCAGATCTACCTGTTTATATGGGATCCAAAGGGAAGAGCAATAGTCCATAGCCAACTGGTTGGATTAGTTGTTTCCTAAGAATCAACATTGTCCTTTCATCTCTTGACAAAAAAAAAAAACATGGCCCAGGAACACAGTTTTCTGTCCCTAGACTCAACCTTTGCAATTTGTTCATTGAATGAAACATTATTCTGCCTTGTTAAGCCTAAGTCACACAAGATTTCTTTTCATTCAATGGCAGCAATATTGCTAGAATGATATAAAGGCTCTGTTCATGGATTAAATTTTTTTCCATACCTAAGTAATTCAATTTGAGACTCATTGAATTGCATGTTTTTTTTTGCCAGCCCACTCTTTCAGATACTTGGAACTCCAAGTATCCAAGTAAGTATCCTCCGCTATGCCTAGTACTCTGGTATCATTGGCAAAGCACGAGACTGTGTGTGTGGACAGTTCTTGCTCATGTCATCAGCCATTACTTAGAGAAGCAGAGGGTCAAGCACAGTGCTTTGTGAAACTACACTAAGGACTTCCACTTGTGTAGAGGTTTCCCCATTTACCATCAAAAAAGTTTGATCCATTCATGACCAGTTTCCTTGGAAATCAGCATTATGCAATTTAGATAACAGTATGCTGTGTTTTACTTCATCAGAGGTCTTGGCAAAATCTAGATAAATCTCATCCGTTTTTGATCCATTACATAATGCATTGATTATTACATCATGTGCTCCAGTGATTGAGTCAATGTGCTCCTTTTACTTCTGAAACCATGTTTCTCCAAGGTGAACCATTTATATTTCCTGAGAAACAGCCAGCAACAAAGACTGCAGGGTAGAATATGCTTGTTGATGACCTGTCAGACACGCAATGATGAAAATGAAAAAACAGGGTATTACTGGATTGGTGCTAGAAAGAGATAAAGATCAGGGAAGTTATTAAGCTTCTAGCACAGCCAGCAATCAGGCTTGTTGTGATAACCAGCTAAGTTTGTCTTATAAAAATTAACATTAGGAGCATTAGGAATGATACAAAATTGTTCCTTGCATTATTCTATGTTCTTGTGATGGTGTAGGAAAATGGTGAATTACCTGTTGCCAAAATCAATTAAAAACAAATAGCTTTTGTGCCACTGGCATGGTGCATTTTAGAGGTCACCAACAGCACAAAGGAAAATGTTTGAACATTTTAGGGCAGCTTTAACATACAATTAAAAATCTTCATAGTGGAATATTAGACACAACCTTTGGATGCATGTACACAGCCTTGAAAACTTGTAGCAGTAATAGCAGAATCTTCTTTATTATGGAATTTTTTCACAACAAATTTGTCTTGTTGACATTGACATTTTTAGCGTTAGTCAAGAACTTGGCTGTTTATAGGGAGATGCTCAGCTCATGAGCTGGTTAGTGAACAGATGCCCCAATGAAATTAGGCAATATCAGAATATATATATGTACACTGCTCAACAATTCATTTGTTATCAATGCAGTTGATGCTCTGCATGTTTTCTGTTTCATGGCTGCCACTTTTCAGTGCCATGGTTGTAGGAAAATGATGCAGAAATTTTGGAGAGAGTAGGCACTTAACAGATTTCTTGAGGACACGTCATCTTCCCTCTTTTTTTTCTGTTCCGTAATCTGAGTGTTTCAGGTGAAGGCCGTGTTGCTAATGAGAGGAAATAGATTTGCATATCTTCATTGGTTTAATCCCTTCATCTTTTTCTGTCCTGTCATTATATTGGCAGGCTGAAGACAGTATATATACTCCTCAGTTGCTCCACAATCATTAGGCTCTTAATTATCTAGGCGGTGTGGCAATCCCTCAGATTTTTGTAGGTTGAAATGTCCCATGTCGTTGGCTATAGAGTTGTTCAGTTGACCAATTTGTGTTCAACAATTCAATTGATAAATGTAGTTTGAAGCAACCTGATGGACAGGATAATAACAATCCAGGGAAAAACCAGGAAATTGTTTGACTATGCA
This sequence comes from Gammarus roeselii, assembly GCA_016164225.1. Classification (NCBI taxonomy): domain Eukaryota; kingdom Metazoa; phylum Arthropoda; class Malacostraca; order Amphipoda; family Gammaridae; genus Gammarus; species Gammarus roeselii. The sequence goes on from SDVV010006862.1 coordinate 4,476, forward strand.
GGGTTCTGTTCAAATGTAAGTGTTGGTTTGGTTAGGAAATAATTTTACTGGCTTATTCTGATATTTTGACTTATCATAACTTCTTTATTACTATGAGCTGTTTTGTTGTAGTTCAGGAGGAATGAGATTGAGACTTTCAATAAAAGTCTTAGATACTTACTTGAATACTTGGATTTTTTGTTGCTGTTACAGCCGGTCACAGCATAGCTGCCATATCATCCACAGCTGTGGCTGAAACACTTGTGCTGGGCATCAGCATTTGCATGTTGCAGCTACATTCACCAGTCCATTCCCGACTTGGCAACGCGGTTGCGTAGGGAATTGTCCTTGGTTACCCATTGAAGAGTTAGACCCTGAACCCAGCAGAGGTACTTGTCCAAATGGCTTTTGAACCTCAAGATGCTTGCCGTCGCTGAGAATTGCCACACCAGTTTTTCACGTATTCCCAGTGGCCTTTGATTGAATAACTGAGGTGGCTGGCACGCGAAGCTGTTAAAGGAACCATTCGCATCTTTAGGCCGCCCATCAGTTATGGCACTTGCCAATCCTTGTCTGGTTTCACATGGTCACTTTTGTTATGCAAATTTTAATTTTTAAATAGCAAGAAAGGTTATTCCTGTGCAGTTCATGATCAGGAAATGATTAATAGAAAATTAAAAGTAAGAAATCAGAATTACAGCTAACAAGCCTATCTGAAGCCTGAGTCACCTTATAGCTAGCTACTATTGTTTGAATATTGACGTGCATAAATTGCCAAAGTATTAGTTGAATAATGATAAATTTTGAGCATTTGAAGTAGCTGGCTTTATTCCTGTTAGTGCGTCTGACAGCAGCTGCAAGGATTGTCCAAATCTCCAACAATTTTTCAGTATAATTTTTGAGTAATATGTAATAATGAAGAATTCAGCATATGTGTGTGGCTATTTTTTAGGCAACAAATAATATTCACTAGATGCCTAGTGGTATTCTAATTCTACAAAATAATAATCCTCAAATTTAGAATAGCTATCAACAAACCAATGGTACAATTTGATTACAAAAGGTATTCCAGTTACACAGTGAGTTTTCTAGTTCAATGGGAGAAATAAGTACATTGAAATTTGTACATCAGCTTAAAGCATCTTGGAGACAAGTGTTTTTGAATGTTTTAAAGGTCACTTTTCAAAAGGTACATTTATTGTAATGTTTTGCTTTTTTGAGATAGCTACATTTCTTATGGGCACGTTACATCACTAACCTGCATTCAAGAAAACATACTTTTTGGCATGTTATATCTCAAACATGCATTACAATTTCAAGAAAACATAATTTTTTGGCATGTGACATCACAAACATGCATTCAAGAAAACATGACTTTTTGACACGTTACACAACAAACATCCATTCGAGAAAACATAATTTTTCCGGCATGTTAGCTACATCACAAACATTCATTCAAGAAAACATGACTTTTTGGCATGTTACATCACAATCATGCATTCAAGAAAACATGACTCTGTGGCACGTTACATCACAAACATGCATTCAAGAAAACATGACTTTTTGACATGATTTATCACAGACATGCATTCAAAAAGAAGTACAAAGTCAATTCTACAACAAGGACAGCAATTGTGTTCAAACTTACCTCAGTTATTCATAAACGCAAAATCGTGAGTGATCCGTTTTTGAAACGATAAGCTATGGTATAATTCTGACCCCAGTGAATCTCTGCAAACTTATGACGAATGAATGAAAACAAGATCTGCAATGCCGCATCTGAGACTACATCCAAACAACCTCAGTAACTCCACCAACACTTAACAAGTTTTATATAAATATATAGCTATTTATATATAGCTCTCGACATCATATGGTATTTATATAGCGATTTATATGGTATATAGCTATTTATATATAGCTCTCGACATTATGTTATGATTGTCATCACAGTAATTGACAACATGATGACCTTTATTTCACTACTACCGAGATCAATCAAGTCATCAATGTACACTTTCTATGACATTGACCCCAGTTGACCTCTGCTTTTTCAGTTCGAGTCTATCAATGCGCTTTTGGTAGGATCTCGGCCCTGCCTAAAGCTGTCAACTCCATGGACCATTCAGTGGCATTTGCAACAAAACTTTACTTTTTCGAACACTTTTGGGCTGAGTCGAAATTCAGGAAAAAAAATCATTTGCTTGGTTATTAAAGATTGGCAGTTGCATAATACAAGGAGGGGCTCTTTTTTTTCTGTCAACCTTCTTCATGAAGCCCAATGATTTAAAAAAAAAAAATCACTTTTTCAAAGGTTTTAATTGCAATTGAAATGCAGTGGACGACTGAGTCCCTACAAAGCGTCAACATTGTTATTTTATTATCAGCAGCCAGTGTTGATACAGCATTTATTACCCAAGAGGATTTGTGTGACCTGTAGTCTATCCAATAGCTGGGTATTTACAGTCTGTCCGGTTCAGTGAATCCGCAGTGTGTTGTCATGGTGATAACAGCTGAGGAGGGTCATTATTTACCAATGCATTACCTTGTAGTTCAATGTAAGCAAGCCTGAGATCACCAACCAGATAGTGTCCTGAAGTGGCCTTGTTCTTTTGTTGGTCAGCAGCGAGATTCGCTCCATTCTGAAGTATGTTTACTGACAGCCTTTTCCCACTCTAGGCCTTGGCCAAACCAATAGCGTCGCGACTTTCACTTGCTTGCTTGGTAAACTCTTCAAAATTGACTCGAGATAGGATGCAACACCTCTGACCAACAGAGCCTGCCCGGCTACCTAGGCTAAATTTATTTTGTCATCTTGGACGTTTTTATAAACTGATTGATCGATCAAACTACTAGAAGCGGCTTGCTAATTTCCTCTCCGGCAGACATGCACGCACAGTCTACAATAACAAGCCATCTCGAACTCGCCACTCCCCCAATGATGTCCCATGGGGCTCTGTCTTTTCATCCTGTTTTTTTTAATACACTTTTGCACGACCTGACCATTCCAACAGAAAATAACACCTACATCAGCTCATACGCGGATAACCTTGTTATAACACTGCGTTTTTACACCTAATAACATGCAGCTAAAGTTCGAGTTTCTCACGGTGCGAGCAGCTGGGTAGGTCTACCATCCCACAAAAGTGCATCCTTCAGCAAACAGATGTGTGCACTCTGATTTGGTTACTCGTTCAAGACCTTTTGTCAAGGGGGGGGGGTCATTTTTTTGTGCCTACCTGCCATAGTGAGGAGAGCAGCAGTTTTGTGCCTGGTATAAAAATAACACAAGAAGCCATATGGTCATTCTAATTTAGAGCGGAGTCTGCGACTTTACGTAGTTCGTAGCGTGGCCAATAACAATCGAAGAATTAGGATGAATCGCCCCAGTAGAGTTTAATAAACTGTAGGGCCGTCCCTCATTGGACAGTTTGTGCCTATATTTTCAAGTTTGGGGTGGATGGATGATGATTCATATTGTAGATCATCAACACTTTATTTTAGTATTTTATTTTTTCTTATTTCGTGGGCTGTAGTATTTACTTCTGCCTTTTTTTTGTGATGAAGTTTACATTTTATAATTTATCGTGGTTGTACTGAGACTAGGTGACCCAGGGAATCGGGGGTACTCGTTGGACCAGCGGCACTCGGGAGGACCCGGGGCTTCGGGAACCCGGGGGACTTGGAAGACCAGGAGGATTTGAGAAAATCCACTTGGACTCTTCTTGGGCCCTTTGGGACACCCTTGAGAAACTATGGGACCCTCTTGAGGCCCCTTCCCATCCTGGAACTTCTGTTCCTCCTCCCTATGATTAAAAACTCATACACAGAGGAATGTATATTTATGTGGCGTACGTGAGTAGAGAAATTAGTTATTTGTTTATAGCATTGCTGACGCGGAGGGGGAGAGCCGTGCCGAGGCTGGTCAAGGTGCGTCGAAATCAGTCTAAACATGTTGAGACGAGTCGAGTTGGTCGCGACGAGTCGAAACTGGCCGAAATGACTCGAGACGAGCTGAGACGAGGGACTCGATGGACCCGGGGAGCTCGGGGGACCCGGGGCTCATCGGGCTCTTTTGGAACCTAGGGACCTCTGCCCTTTCCCCCTCCCCACTCCGCTCCCACCCTAAAATGCTTGAGTAGAATAATTAGTTGTTGCAGTCCACAGGATTAATGGCGCAGAGGGGGAGAGACGCGTCGAGGCTTCTCGAGGTGCGTCGAGATCAGTCGAAACATGTTGAGACGAGTCGAGTTGATCGAAACTGGCCGAAATGATTTGAGACGAGCCTAGATGAGCTGAGACGAGGGAACTCGGGGGATCCGAGGGACTTGGGTTATCCTCCGGGTGCCGTCGGGCTCTTTAAGGACCCAAGAGACCTATGCTCCCCTCCACTCTATCCCCTAAAACAATAAGTGCGATGATGATAATCTAAGCAGTTTTTAGCCCATGACGAACCTGTTCCTTTTTTCCTCTTCACGGTCCACAATTATGTCTTATAAAATAATACTAGTATATATGTGCGAAAGCTCCCGTTTGTCATTTTGTGAATAATCGTTTTTCAGTCTGGCTCGCTCGCGCGTGTGCGGACCGTATGTAATTTCTGTGGTTGACCTTTGCCGCGTAACTGTAAACCTTGTGATGCGTTGCGGTTGGAGTTGATCTGATTCGTGAGGCCGTGGACCTTATACCAATGTCGACAATGCTACATTTGCGCACTCTTCGAGGTTCTGAGGGAGTGGAGGTAGGTATTCGTTTCGTCTGAGTCTTTATCTTCCTAAATAGATAAATTGTAACGTAACCGAACTAGGCCGTGTGGTTGTAAACATTGTATTGCGCTGCTGTCGGAGCTGACTTTGTCCGTGTTGCCGTAAACCTTCTACCAGACTCGACGATGCTGCCTGTACGCACTAGCGTGCGTACATATTACTCTTCAAGTTCTAAATGATTGGAAGTGTGTGACTTCATTTCGTCTATCTTGCTCAAATAAATAAAATGTACTGTGATGCGTTGTTGTCGGAACAGACTCTGTCCGTGTATCCGTAAACCATACACCGGTCTCGACGATGCCACCTGTGCGCACTAGCGTGCGTACATATTACTCTTGACGTACTAGAAGATTTGAGGCGAGGATTCGTTTTGTCTGAGTCTTCATCTTACCTGAAAAGCAGAAGAAATAGTAATTTAACTGAACCGCGAAGCTGTGAACCTCATGTTGCGTTGCTGTCGGAGCTGACTTTGTCCGTGTAGTCGTAGACCTTTTCCAATTTCGACGATACTATCTGCGCGCACTGGCGTGCGTACTTATTACTCTTGAAGTTTTAAGTGGTTGGAGGCGGGGATTCGATTCGTTTCGTCTGAGTCTTTATCTTTCCTGAATAAATAAAATGTACATTAACTGAACTAGACCGCGTAGCTGGAAACATTGCGTTGCTGTCGGAGCTTACTTTGTCCGTGTAGCCGTAAACCTTGTACCAATCTCGACGATGCTACCTGTACGCACTAGTATGTATAGACATACAGCCATTTCCTCCTAGTTAGGGGGGTGGCTAAGTTAGGCAGACGCAGAGGGGGGAGGCGCCTAATCTCCCCGCCACAAGACCGCCGTGTCCCTGCCGAGACTCGATCTCGCGACATGCAGCACCAGAGGCTGACACTGCAGTCGGATACGCTAGCCACTCGGCCACGGCGGCCTAATTTTTTTTTTATTATTCAAAATAATTACGCACTAGTGCGCATACATATTACGCATGAAGTTCTAAATGATTGAAAGCGGAGGTCGGTCTCGTCTAAACGTTATTTTTGTGCGCATCAGCGTGCGTCTGACAAGACTAAAATGTTCAAATAGTTCAACTTTGATAACGTTTATTTTCTTGCATACAGGTGTGCGAGCCTAATGGAATCCATGATCATTGAGCCCTACGGGGGAGCCTATTATGACTTACGTTAAGGCTCTGGTGGAAATGAGGTCAAAATTAAATCTATTTTTAGGTTAGGCGCGCCTTCATTTCAGTCACTTCAGGTCTTTTTGGTAGTGTGGAGATGGGGACAGCAGGGAACACTTCTTGCTCACGACGCACAGTCTCTTTTCTGTCTCTTATACTTGCTTACAACTATAAGCCTCCATGTTCGTGCAATATTCAACTCATTCAGTTATCATATCAGCTACACAATATTATTCATACACCTTTGACTTGTAGCTGCCTTCGTTTGTGTTTTCTTGTTTTATTATTCAAAATAATTAGACAAACACATCGCCTAATTATTTAACCCTTGCACCACTTATAAGTCTTGATTAACGACTAGTAATAATAAGAGTTGATAACACTGATGGAAGCGCACGTGGGATTTGAAGCAATTAAATGGTCTCATTCCTCATATAAATCATGTTCCAAGTCTTCTTATACACTTCTCCGTTGAGACACTCGAACCAGCCTATACACCTCTCTTGTCACACGTTACCAATTGAAATAAAACACATACAATGGCGGAGCAGCGACGCAGCCTGACGAGAGGATAACCGCAGGAAGGATGGATAACCACAATGATGAGGGGCGAACAACGATGCGGCGTGGACCCAGTACCACGTCTGCCCGCTTGCCAATCCTGCCTGTCGACTTTCTGCCCGCGCGTTCAGGCAGAACCGAGAATGGCACATGGACGGCCGTCTGTCAATTTGTGGCAGAACTGCACAAGACAGTCCTGGGATGTCAGCAAGCCACGTACAGATCTGCCGGTCAGAAAACAGCCCGATGCCATGCTGGCGGAAGCAGACTCCTCTCTGCCAGGACGGCCAGTTTCAAACTGGCTGACAACACTGCAGCTTTCTCAACAAGGTTTTGCTTTAAAAAGGGGTCATAAAAGCTAAGTAATCTAAAAATATCAACTGTGAAGTGTGAAGAAAACAATCGCAGTAGGCCGCTTTCCCGTTAGATGTTATATTTGAGAAGTTCGTGGTAAAATACATTTCTCACACTAAAATTTAAATATCCGTCTAGTCCAAAATTGGTTGTGAAATGAAATTCGAATTGGTGCGCGTGAATAACAATCGCTTAGTTATTCGATTCGAAAATATAAGTTTTGAATATTGAAAAAAGGGACTTCTACGTGTGGTAGTGCTCAATAAAATGTAAAAATTCTCCTGCATAGGGTCACCCACCCATAAATCATATCATGGCCTGTTTCGTGGCAGAAAAAGTTCTTACAATGTTCGGTTTTCCTTGGAAAACTTCGTTAGGAGGTAGAAAATGCTTGGGGACGTTTAATGACAATATGTACTTATAGTCATTAATTGTTTGTCTTTCTTTTTGAGTCATGACATTTCCATCTCCGTCAAGTGATCAGACATTTGTGATATTAAACTTTATGATGATAGATGGGAGCGTGCACTAATCTATGTCATACAATTGAAGTTATCGCGTGACGCGTAATAGTAAGTAGTACTTACGGTAATTCAATTCATTGCGATTCGAATTCGCGTTTCATCAAATGAGTAGATGTTTGGTAGCATTCCGAAGTGAAACAAAGTAGGAAGTATAAATGCAATTAAATGATCATGTGATGGGTTGGACGTAAATACGAGTGGTGTGCAGGCTTGACCGATGCCATTCAGGTGTCTGAAACGAATGACCGTGAGGATAGAGGAATGAATAAATAATCTTACAACAAACTCGCAAAACATTCACAAATACTGAATAAATGCAATGACTTAGTAAATTAGGGGAGGCCGCGCGACAGTCGTTCGTTCCTAAGCGATAATTTCTGACTCAAGTTGGGCGCACAATAAAATAAGTGTGAAGTGAACCATCGAGTTGTTCCTATGAGTAACAAGCAAGAGGCCCTTACTGGTGAGGTCGATCTGACGTACGTGCAAACATAAAACCAATCCAGGTAAGCTTGAGTCAACTTCGAGTCCGCATACTAAAAAACAAATAAAAAGGATACCAGAATATCTAACGCGTAAAGATCAGTACGTGAATATGCCTCAGTTGAAACATGTACTTTATCTCATCTTGACATAACTAATATTTTTGCACGCGAGGCCGTGCAAACTTATCTGAATCAATGACGGTCGCGCCCTGCTTGGGAGCCGATTTTGACTCGCGTTGAGGCTTTGGTGGAAATGAGGCTCAAATCAATCATCACACAAACAACATTGGCACTAAAGCCTAGACCTTGACTGAACGTGTCCCGGATATTTACCACATCCACCTACGGTCACCGCAAAGAATCAATTTCAACACTATACATTGTATACAAACAATTCATCAGGCCGATTGTCCCCGATGTAAACAACGCCTGATCTTCAGACCTTGCACCCACTCACTTTAATTAAATTCAAGGATTAGAGAACACGGCCTCGCGCATCGTAACGGGTCATACAGTCAACAACCATTCCTCGTTTGTACGCGAAAACTAATGTCCTCCCTTTCGAGCATCATCTAGATATTAGGCCTGAATTCTTCAACTAGATTGTGGACTCGATTATCCCTAGCAACAACCAATTGATTCCACATCGACTATATAACACATACATGTGTGCACAAACTGATTCACTTCACATTTCTTGCACTGAATAACCATCGAGTCAACACTGTCTGACAGAGGCACCCACCTTAAGTTAAGTAGACGTGGAGGCGTTGGGGATGCCCATTGGGTGACAGGGTCCACCTGTCACCGTTGAGATTGGGTACCACACGGCCCTCCAGTCATACCAGCATAGACCTAGTACCGTCCCTTCCGATCTCTGTTTGCGATGTCGAGGGCCGTACGGTACGGTTGAGCACGTTATAACGTCGTTGCCATCCGTTGCACCCGGCAAGCTCGACCATAATACCACGTCGGTGCTTGCTCTGTGGGAACGCCCGCGAGGCAGCATCGACTTCCTCAGGAGTGCAGGACTAATATATGGGTTTGTAGCTACATACAGAAACATTCTCATCAAGCACATGTCTGTGTGCTCTCGGACCTATTCCCAACATGCTTATGTCGGTATTTTTCCGTACTTTGACTGTTCGCCGGTCATAGCTCCACGGCGCAGTGGAGGGGTTGAGCAACAATAACTTGCATAGTATTCGCCGCTCTGTTACTATGTATAATGGTTTCATAAATAGCTGTGATTAACGAAAATTATGTACATTCGCCTGGCTAAATGCATTTACAGCAGTGCTCAGAAAGACCTTGTCATTCGTAGTTTTGTTACGGTTTCCACAAATATCCACGCTGCACGCTAGATAGCAGTGTTTCACCTACCTGAGCAGCTTATGCGGTGCCTAGCTATATGTTTTCCTGGAAAGAATAAATTTATCTGCATACTCGTCAACACTCGGGTTTACCAAGTGCTTGCAGTGAAACCGTTCTGTCTCGGGAAATTCCCTACTAGTCTTGTTGATTCCGTTGATGGTATTTTTTCGACATGTTCTATGGTTATAGCTATCCAGAACCTGTTGCTAATAATACCTATTAAGAACCTGTTGCTAATAATAGCTATTAATAACCTGTAACTTATAGCTAACCGCAAATTGTTTGTACTTCGTAAAGCACGGAATTGTTTCTAACCGCCTGTTTTGATACAGTGTTGCGATATCAAGGCGAATTCTGCTTAAGGGTAGCTACAGTGAAACTGACCATTTCTCGCAGTTCGCCCTTGGGGCCCAATAACATGGGTTATGATTTAATACCGTGAAAAATTAAACAGGGGAAACTCATCACCCACGTCCCTTTCATCTTAATTTTATTGGCTTCATCAGCGTTTAATTTTTTGGTGTCAGCGTTCATTGGGAAGATGGTGAACAACAGCATACCTTTACGTGTCCAACAACCGACTGATTCGTTATACCATGATCGGGGGACTATTCCTGGTTGATCTTGAGCAATTATCCTGCAGTTTGTTCTCCCGGTTGCACTCAAAAACGTGACTTAAGTGCACTCTTGATATTGATGGAGCGTTTCCAGCTCTGAAGTGGGCTGTGCGCCTCCACCAGTGAGGCGCGAGTGACCGTGGCCTTCCATGCAGCGGTGTTGCGTGGTCTGCTGGTCTGCTAAGTCGAACGCTCGGTTACATTAAAATGCTACTTCTAGGTATGAATATTTATTAGAAAAGTAGCTACCGATGTATCGGCGGTATCACTACTCTTTTTGCACCATCGGTATCCTTACTACCGATACGTGTGAACATTTTTTTTGGTATTTTTTTATTGGACATGCATTACTGTCCAGTAAAAATGGGTTGTTTATTTTTTTCATGTTCGGCCAATTAGTCGTGAGGTGATGCCAAGTGGTGAGGTGATGCCAAGTCGCGAGGTGATGCCAAGTCGCGAGGTGATGCCAAGTCGTGAGGTGATGCCAAGGGTGGATTAGTGCAGAGTCGAGATCAATAGTAATAAATTACATATTTTGTATCATCTTTATCAACTTATTGGGTAGGTATTGTAAATTTGATGGAAATATATCGAAAAGGTATCTGTATTGTCTAGGTATTCAGCCTTTTGGAGCATCGGTATCAGCGTGAAGCAAAGTTCCGATACATCTTTAACATTCACATTTCACTAGTCATACATGACGATACCTGCCTTCAAACCCTGCTTCTCCTCCTTCTTGTCGGTGCGCCACTGCTTGGACAGCCCGCCCAGGACGGTCTGTTTCCCGGCGATGGCGACCTCCTGTTGATACTGACCCGAGGCGAGTTCGTTCGTAGAAAGGGCTGTCAGGAGTCTTGGCGACCTCCTGTTGATACTGACCCGAAACGAGATCGTCTGTGCATATAAAAGTATTTCCATTCGGCAACTAAATCTAGCTTCTGCCACACAACCAATTGCCTTTTTTTTTGGCGGCGCTACGAAACAGTTTGGTTGCGTCTTTAAGAAAATGATTGTCATCACCAAATTGGTTACAAAAAGACTATTTTTTTGGGTACTATAGACGGACTATCTAGAGCATCCGCAGGTGCCACAGATACTCGTATATTTTTTATTCGCTCTTCTTGAACAGAAATTAACAACTGATCTCAAGAAGAAACGGAAACCGCGTTTCAATGTTATGTTTATACGTGCGATTTGTTTTATGGAAAGGCTGGAACAGGATCAATTTGTTAGTTTAAACCAATTAGTTGTAACGAATAGTAATGAATAAAAATTGTACTAAATTATTTAAAAAAGAAATTGTGGTATAATTACACTGCAAATTTAAGTATCTAATTTTTTTTCTGCAGAATCGGCATAGTCTTTGAAAGGAGTATCTGCATCGGTCGAAATGTGTATCAGAACATCACCTTAAAACCACGAAATGATGGATGAAACATCTCTTCATATCCGTGAACCATTTGCTACATCTGTAACCGAACGCAATAACTACTGAACTGCCACCAACCCATTGCGAATAGTCAATGGAAATCTGTGTAATAATGACCAAAACTGCATGTTTTTTACCAATCTGTATTTATGTACTGATCCGCGGCGCTGACGCTTTTACCAGCTGGTACTGGGCTGTCAGCTGCCGTCCACTCTATCACGAAGGCCCGACATAGTCTGAACTGGTCATTCTTAGCGGTAGTCAACACGATCTCTCGGATGGGTGGCAGTCACTTATTGTAGCCGGATCTGGACAGCCTGTTACCTAAAGCGAAATAATGAATGCCAACTTGGCTGCTAAACTGGTTCATCATTAGGAAGTTGACGCGATCTCTACCAAGACGATCTGGTAATGGGCATGGCCCACTCGCAGCCACTTAGACTATTGGCTGCTGCTTGATCCCTGCACGCAATGTTTCTGAAGCAGGCCAGGATGCTATATAATATATGGACGTTATTTTGTCCGATTCGGATGCTAGCTAGGTACTGAGCCCGCAGGGTTTTGTGTGAGAGAACATCTTTTTATACACTAGGTTTTTCCGTCAAGAACCTTGCTGAACTCTTACCAATGTTGCACAATGTGGCCTACTACTGTCTGTAAATGCTGCACAATGTGGCCCACTACTGTCTGTTAATGCTGCACAATGTGGCCGACTACTGTCTGTAAATGCTGCACAATGTGGCCGACTACTGTCTGTAAATGCTGCACAGTGTGGCCTATTACTCTGTGTAAATGCTGCACATTATGACCTATTACTCTGTGTAAATGCTGCACAGTGTGGCCCACTACTGTCTGTAAATGCTGCACAGTGTGGCCTATTACTCTCTGTGTAAATGCTGCACAGTGTGGCCCACTAGTCTGTAAATGCTGCACAGTGTGGCCTATTACTCTCTGTGTAAATGCTGCACAGTGTGGCCTATTACTCTCTGTGTAAATGCTGCACATTATGGCCTATTACTCTGTGTAAATGCTGTACAGTGTGGCCCACTACTGTCTGTAAATGCTGCACAGTGTGGGCTATTACTCTGTGTAAATGCTGCACAGTGTGGCCCACTACTGGCTGTAAATGCTGCACAGTGTGGGCTATTACTCTCTGTGTAAATGCTGAACAGTGTGGCCCACTACTGTTTGTAAAGGCAGCACAGTGTGGCCTATTACTCTGTGTAAATGCTGCAGTGTGGCCCACTACTGTCTGTAAATGCTGCATAATATGGCCTATTACTCTCAGTGTAAATGCTGCACAGTGTGGCCTATTACTCTCTGTATAAATGCTGCACAGTGTGGCCCACTACTGTCTGTAAATGCTGCACAGTGTGGCCTATTACTCTGTGTAAATGCTGCACATTATGGCCTATTACTGTGTAAATGCTGCACAGTGTGGCCCACTACTGTCTGTAAATGCTGCACAGTGTGGCCTATTACTCTCTGTGTAAAGGCTGCACAGTGTGGCCTATTACTCTGTGTAAATGCTGCACAATATGGCATATTACTCTGTGTGAATGCTGCACAGTGTGGCCCACTACTGTCTGCAAATGCTGCACAGTGTGGCCTATTACTTTCTGTGTAAATGCTGCACAGTGTGGCCCGCTACTGTCTGTAAATGCTGCACAGTGTGGGCTATTACTCTTGTGTAAATGCTGCACAGTGTGGCCTATTACTTTGTGTAAATGCTGCACATTATGGCATATTACTCTCTATGTAAATGCTGCACATTATGGCCTATTACTCTCTGTGTAAATGCTGCACAGTATGGCCTATTACTCTCTGTGTAAATGCTGCACATTATGGCCTATCAATCTCTCCGTAAATGCTGCACATTATGGCCTATTACTCTGTGTAAACGCTGTACAGTGTGGCCTACTACTCTCTGTGTAAATGCTGCACATTATGGCCTATTACTCTCTGTGTATATGCTGCACATTATGGCCTATTACTCTCTGTTTAAATGCTGCACAGTGTGGCCTATTACTCTCTGTGTAAATGCTGCACAGTGTGGCCTATTACTCTCTGTGTAAATGCTGCACATTATGGCCTATTACTCTGTTTAAATGCTGCACATTATGGCCTATTACTCTGTGTAAATGCTGCACATTATGGCCTATTACTCTCTATGTAAATGCTGCACATTATGGCCTATTACTCTCTGTGTAAATGCTGCACAGTGTGGCCTATTACTCTCTGTGTAAATGCTGCACAGTGTGGCCTATTACTCTCTGTGTAAATGCTGCACATTATGGCCTATTACTCTGTTTAAATGCTGCACATTATGGCCTATTACTCTGTGTAAATGCTGCACATTATGGCCTATTACTCTCTATGTAAATGCTGCACATTATGGCCTATTACTCT
>SDVV010006863.1:0-18147 GCA_016164225.1 Gammarus roeselii
AAAGACGCCCATGTGTGGAAGAAAACTGGCATTAGGGTGACCTGTGAGATAAGTCTGTAAATCTTCAATTCTCTCAATCACACCCAACTTTTCTTGATTCTTAAACACACTATCAATCATTTCCAAACGTCCATCATTTTTGGATAGTTTCTTGAAATTAGATTTCAATATCTGCTTGGAAAGATTGAGGTTAACACCCAATAAGTGAGAAACTTCCCCTCTCCAGGTTAAAGGCATCACTAGACGGCCATCTTCCGAACGAGTCGTCTGCTCAAGAACAAATTTCACTAACTTATCGTTCAGTTCCGTAGATTTTCCTTCCGGAATTTCTCTATCATAATTTAAGTTATCCTCACATTGATCTTTCAAAATTCTTCGGTGGCTCTTAACAACTCTGAGTTGCTAACCTTGCCCCCACCATCGACAATGACAACACCAACAGAGCAGGAATCCATATCTAGCCCGAGATCTTCCCTTTCATTATCGAAAGAATCTTCAGCGTCAAAAAGCTCTACAACGGCCTCACCAGGTCTCCAGTCACTAATGGCATCGGGCAAGGACTGAAAGTTCTCCAGTATTTTATCACAATTTCCAAGCAACATCACCCCAGAAGAAGTATCAGAGAACACAGAAGCAATTGGTTTTCCAAAGGGAACCTGATTCTCGAGCAATACGTCCGGGTCACTGGTACCTAGAACAAATTTTAAATCAGAAATCTCAGTTGAGTTATCGTCAAGAAACTCATCTGCCAAAATGTAACCTTTAGATTGGAACCCATTCACAATTTTACCAAGCTTAGGCAAATAAAGTTTGGTTTTAATTTTAGGGATACACATTGCTTATAATTTACGAGATTTATCTCCAATCTTAATTTCAACCTAGACAACGTTGGTTAAATACATTTTAGATTCATTGAATCCATTTACAACTATAGGAACATCTCTGACAATTACGGGCAAGGACAAGTCCTCAGCAACAGCAGAATCTATAAAATGCGGTTGACAGCAGGAATCTTTCATGCGTCGTATTTTACGATTACCAATCAGACAAGTAAACGTGGGCAAGATTGCCTCGCTATCAACATGAGCCGGCAATGCAACTTCAGTCCACGCAGTTCCAGACAACACTGAATTCTTTTGACCATGTCCCCCCTTCTCTTGTTTACGACCAGCTTTAATATTACCCTTTTCAGGTTTGGACGACTGATCAGACACACAAAGAAAAGTCATGTGAGCCCCGGAGCAAGTGAGACATGGTTTGTTAAATTTGAAATAGCAACTGTTTTTAGTGTGGTTTGCATAACCACATTTAGTGCACGCACCAAGAATTTCTAAACGCTTCATCTTAGACAAGGGACTCTGGTAAACTGAGCAATCACGCGTAGAATGAGAAGTTTCCTTTTTACCCTCTTCATCAGTACAAAGACAGCAAAATGGGCGTCTCATCCTAGAAGGCTCGACAGACTCCTCCACCCCAATATTAGCAGCACAACCAGACACACTGTGCTCATGCCTAGGAGGATACCTACTAGAGTTTGAAGAATTGGAATGAATCTTTTTAATCTTAATACTCTCAGAAACATCTTTATATCGATCCAAAGCACAAAAAATATTGTCCGTAATTTGCTGCAAAGTAGGTCTATTATTGTTACAAATATGAACAAACCGAGTCTGGAGACTGCTATTCATGCCAGTCCAAATGAAATATTGCAAAACTGAATCGATATCAATAGGTAAGGTTTGAAAGAGATCTCTAATAACTCATTTCACTCACAAATTCGTAAGGATTACCATCGTAAGTCAGCTTCAACTCCGAAAGTCTCTTTATTACTGCAAACTTCTCTGCCACTCCACTAGCAAATGCTTGTTCTAACAAATTCTTAGCACCAGTGTAAGATTGAGCAGCAGCACCAAGGGAGTTGATTAATATCAATGGCTCACCATGCAATTGTTTTTTAAGGAAAATAAATCTCTCGTAATTTGAGAGAGAGTATTTATCAATTATCTTTTCAAAATTGCTCAAGAACTGGTCGAGACTCTCACCCTTCAAATTACTGAACTCAGGGAGAGGTAATTCAGGTAACTTTAATTTGTTCAGTACAGGTACAGATTCATTAATTAGAAGAGCGGGCACCTCATTAGAGTTTACTGATGAAGCTACTTTCAGGGCAGTAATGACCTCTATCAATTTATCTGAGTAGACTAGAGCCGCCACCAATTCGGCATTCATGTTCTCCTCGTCCTCAGTATCATCCCATAGCAGGGCAGTAATCTTGCTATCAAACTCCTTCATATCACCGCTGAGCCTCTCAAGTTTAGCTAGACTAGTGGCACGATCAATAGGATCCATTACATTCACAATGGGAATCATCTTATGGTGCAACTTAGTTATTAGGGTACGAACGTGACCACGCCCTATATTTAACAATTTTAACCGAGACATGGTTGAAATTAGGTTGCAACAAATACACACCAAAAATATTTATACCATCACATTCAGCAAATAACAGTTTTAACAATTATATGAGCAGGATTTGAGATAAAGCCAACCCGTCCTAGACCCCGCTATAGCCAACAAACACAACCCTACAGTCCACTATAACCAGCCAGATCCTGTCAGCAGCGCCATAACAAAAATGAAGAACTACCTTTCTCCTAACAATCCTAAGATTTTGTAAGGAAAACCGTAAAGACACCGCCAATATATTTCTTTATTCAAATCTTCAAGAGGTAAAATTATAAGAATGGTGGCAAGGCTTTCAGGGGCGCTAGCGAGATTCAGTTCCCGAGTTAATAAGGATGTCTCTTCTACGAGGGATCTCGCAGGACGAAAACCATCCCAGGAACCAACCGCCAGCATCCGCCAGCCAGGTAGCAACACTTCCGTTAATGTAGAGCAGCTACAAGAAATATTAGACTTTATTAAAGTGAATTTCATTCGATTTCAAATCGACTCTATCTTCCCAATGGGAATTCAAGAAGTACACTGAAATGGACTTTCAAATAAGAATCTACTTCAAATCCATCAATTGGATGCATCAATTATCTATTAGGTATTCATTAACTATCATTTGGGGATTCGTTGATTATCATTTCAGTATTTATCCATAATAAATTAAATATACGCAGATTATCAATAAGGTATTTATCCATTATCAATTATATATTAGTAAATTATCGATTAGGTATTTATCAATTTTCAATTATATATTAGTAAATTATCGATTAGGTATTTATCAATTATCAATTATATATTAGTAAATTATCGATTAGGTATTTATCAATAATTAATTATATATTTATCAATTATCTATTTGGTATTTATCGAATTATCAATTATTTAATATGGCGCTACTCTACAAATTTTACACAGGGACTGGCTGATAATAGATTAGACCCCAGCTGGAACTTCAGGAGCTAGTAACTGCGTAAGGAACTGACACCCCGACTTACATTCCATATGCTCGGGCATCTTTGTTTCGGTGGACATAGTCGTAGTGGCACGTTCAAGGCACGGAATCCAGGACGGTCGGCAGTGTTTCAACTATTCCATCCACATGCTCGTATGTAGTTCCCGGGTCGCAGCGGCGACATTCAGGGCCCCGTATTCAAATAGGTGGGCAGTGAACCCTACTCCAAAAGCGTGCCAGCACGTATTTACTTCATCTCCTGAGTCAAGGCTACCGTTGCTGCTGACCTCGTCTGAGTCCAGGCCGCTGCATTCCCCGTTGTGAACTGCCTGCACTACGTCTGCAGCGCCGAAGTGTTTTCCCAGCCGCTCTTTTTCGCAAGGTAATTTCGGAAGAGCAGTAATGCGGTCACACAAAATTGCGGGGATGACAATACTCCCACCGACCGCTCCGAAGTGGCTGGGCCCAATACTATTATCCACACATGAAGTTCACGGTTTCCAACAAACTCGAAGGATAAGTAATGAATTGTGAACATCGGGACAGTCGGACGTAACATCGAATCTTCGAAAATCAGTAGAAAAAAAATTGTTCCATGGGTTGAAATGATGCCAGAAAACTTAGTTCGAGGAAAATGATCCAGATGTGTTACAGAATGGTATGATATAAATCAGCGTCCGATCAGATCTTGAAACGAAGTCATCGTTAAGGATAAGAAAAATATAGGAAAGAGAAAAATTAAAATTCAGAGATGCAAGTTGTCAAAGGTTGAAGAGTTAAGCGGAGATGTTGAAGTAAATTAAGAAAAACATGGTGTGAGACTATGTGTTCGTTTGTATGAAACTGAATACAAATTTAAAATACTTATAGCATTCAATCCATACAAGTTTGAAAATGGGGGATTCTATGGTAACATGTATGACTCGAGAGTGACAACGAAATAAATAACATGTATGTTAGAGTGATATTTAGAGTTGTCTGGAGGGGTTCATATGTATATATCAATGACTGAATACCGTACGTAAGGTCAGGTCAGGTTATGATGGGTGTGAATAATATGATGAAGTGATGAAGAATTGTGTCAGAAATCAAAAATAATATGAATCACCCATAACATAAGAACCATCTAAGATTGAAAATGGGTCCTCTCTGCTAACTTATATGGGATGAGAGTGACAACAAAATAATAGCATATATGTTAACGTGATATTTAGAGTCGTTTGTAGGGCTTCATATGTATATAGCAATGACTGAACACCATACATAAAATTAGGTAATGTTAGGTTTTGATGGGTGTGAATAGGCTAGATCAAAATGTAGAGCCAAGTGGTGAGGAAGGAGATGAATATATCATAAATCACTAAAATAGTAACAAATTTATGCACAAAAACTCGATCGATACTATATAATTCCTGGATAGAAAATGATAGGATAGGTTAAGATGCTTAGTTCTTTTCACCTAACGAGACGTGAAGGTTGTCCACAATAAATATCTTGTAACATTAACAAGAGATTTTGTTCTAATGGAAAAAACATATATCAGAGGTAAAGTGCCTCAGATGTTAACCGATCCTGGATATGCAATCAAAATGTGTGTGTATGTGTGTGTGTGTGTCTACATTGTATCGGTAACTATCCCTGTATACGACGTCATAATACCGTGCCCGGTCCTGAAAATGCGTATAAAGCGTGAATGTGTGTACCTGGTGTGCGACATTAAAAGAAAAACTACGAAAAATAGAGCCGTGTGGGAGGGATTTGATATGTACATCGCAAAAAATAATGACTAAATATCATGCATATCCATCAAACTTGAATGAAGTTATATAATTATTGGTTAAGTTGATTAGAATGACTAAATCTTTGAAACTAACATCGCGTACAACTGACCCACATTAAAAAAGTAACAAATTGAAGTGCATTAGTTTTCCTGGAACCTACCTGTTGAGTATCATCCGAACATGTAACAGAGCTATCGATAAAATTCTGGAATCCTAACATCTACACAAGGTTTTTTGCTGGATTAAATTTGAGAAAATGTATTCAACTGCTTTTGATATGATAAATATACAGCCCTAGTGGAGAGATTCATACATATCAATATCATACACAAGCATCAAATTTGATTAAAATACATTACGATTGGATAGAATAGGTTAAGTTGCCTGAGTAATAATGTATTCGTCATTGTATGGTAACCCTTTTTGCATTCATCGATATTTGATCTATGTTGTCGTGCTTTGATATATATATATATTTATATATATCGCTTATTATGTACCTTAGACATGGTTTATATCCTAGGTCGTGTGGATTGCAGACCTTACAATGCAGATATGTGTGAAAAAAATATTAGAGTGGATTTATCCAATATTTGATATGATTGACGAAAATGTAGGAGCATCACATCCATCATTAGAAAAAAAATCATATTCCAACAGTAAAACCGTACATAAATCTTGCTAACTCTTTAACATGCGTAACACTCACTGTCGTATGGGGTTAGCTTACATAAACATTTTGAACTCGAAAGTCCACAAACGAGCGATGACCTAACATTACTCGGGACTGGTCAATATTACTGGACTTGTAACAATCGAAGTGAAAAAAAATATATATATAAATGTAGGCAAACAATCTGCTAAAGATTGGTAAAACTACAGGGTCAAGTGGTTAGATTTGATAAGGATGAAGGTTAAATCAATGAAGAAATATACCTAACATAAGTATGAAACGGGGAATAATATGCAATACTTGGTAATTTTAGGTTAGAATGAGTTAAGATTATGGTTTCTCATTACAGACCTTCAGTGAAAAATGTTAAAGTGGATCTGGTGGATGATCGAAAAAGTCAAATATTCTAAATGGGAACGCAGTCTCATAACAAAAACCTGAATTAATCAAAAACTTGTAGGTGTCTAGAGTGCAATCGCTTTACAAACATTTATAAAAGTAAGACTTGCGGAATAAGCATCTAGCAATGACCTGCGATTAGGTAACATAATTGAGATGTACATTCAATTATTGAAGAATTTCCACACAACACTCAACACAAATCCGGTAGAATAGTTCTCCGAGGTAATATGGAACCGGACCCAAATTCAATGTCGAGAGGGGAAACACACAAATTTTTTGAATAATTACATCCAAATAAGCGTATTTTATACACAACATCCCATGAAAAATATGCAAATTTATATCGAATACCGATATATTCATATGATATCAAATCAAAATACACACCAATATCTAGAAAAAATAGCTATATTAGATTTTCTACTCTACTCTAAGCAATAACGATTAACTATTATGTTCGGTGTATCCTACCGCACCCAGATGATGAATCCTACTCCAATATCTGGCGTGATCTGGTTCATGACTAAGATCGTATACTAACATAACAGCTATACTAAAAATAACTGACATTTAATGCTGAGGTAATGTGAAAAATGTTATTTTATACTATCATACCATTCAAATCTATAATAAATTCCTAGACCTAACTGATGCTATGCCTCTGGGAGTACAAATCCAAGCCTACTGTGTCATAGAAAATGAACTCTATAATGCTTTACTAGGTCACTTCTCAGCCATCTACCACTGATATATGACAAATTTAGAGGTAACTTAAAGTCATGATACGATGCCACAGACGTGCCTCGCATCTGTTAACCCATCGTCTCTGAACAGCCTCGAACAAAGATACATCCTGGACATAACCAAAATCTAGACACATGTACAGGGGTCATGAATGAGTCTCAGAAAGTGTGTGGCCATAAAAAGCTTGGGTTCTGTTTACTGATGACTTAAGTATAACACTAGAAACGCATGAAACTCATGATTGACGTCTACAAAAACGTACATAATCCACGTTGAACATGGATGAAGTCCAAAATGACAACCAAAGAGTATAAACCCCCTCTACACAAGGACCCATCCATCCAGAAAATTATCATCTAAACGTTAAACTACACATTTGCTAGGGATCAATGACGAAAGTTCCACAAAGATGCAGTACGGATTTACACCTCCTAAACATATATTCCTATGATTCGCGTGGAAAAAAAAAACATAACATCAGGGACATATATAAAATAGCTAAATAAGGTTCTCTACTCTGCTATAATTCACTTTAAAATTGTACTTCAATGGTATCCATCCTAATAAATCGGTCAATTCATACAAACAAGCATAAACAGAATGAGATTTTGCCTAGGGGTCTCTCTAACTCCTCCTAAATATTGAAGAATGGTCGTACAATAAATATACATTACCCTAACAGCAAGACCAAATTTGTAACAAATCGTCTGTTCTATATTTATAATAACTACGTCAAATATTGTAACAGGATGAAAGAAGATATATAAAACACTAAAAATTAACAATATGTAAATAAATTAGACCTGAAATAATGTTCTATAATGTAGATACACACGTAATATATCCTAAATTGTATAAATAACCAACAGATTGCATTGAAGATGGGAATTCAACAGAGAACCTACAAAACTGAAAGACCTATACTAAAACTCACGAGATAAAACAAAGCAAGAAGATTAATTCTCTACCATACCCAAAACACACATTAAAAACGTGATGAATGGGAATGAACTATCATTTAACCAAACAAATAAAAAAAGTGAATAAGATACCAAGACATGCAGGCGACGTAACTGAAACCTAATGTAAATACGGTATAGTACATACAAAATCTAATTAAATTAGCCTCAACTTCAGTCCATAAACAGGGTTGAATTACCATCTCTTTAACTAAAGTAACTATGGCTAAATCGTAACAGATGTGTCATTCATACATATGAAAACTACCACAATAATGCAACAACCTAGCAATTATGCCTGAAATAGCTTCCTACATGGATGCATCAAGCCTAAAATACTCTAAAATGCCTAAAACTGTATGAGTTAACTGATCGAAATTCCGAACCAATACAAAATTCAAGTTAAATTAATCGATCATCACTAAGTATACATAACATAATATTTTAATTTACACTGAATCCATATCGTTCAGGCATTTTTGCTATTGGAAAACTGCATCAATGGAACACTGATATAAATGTTTCAAAACTGGATAATGCAATATGGGGTAGATAGATTCTCAGCCGTAGGTGCTACATCATACCACAATACATACCTAAACTCGTCAATAATCATACTAATAATCCATACTATTCATATAGATAAAATATACGTATGAAATAAATAGATGGGAAAAACAGAACCTTGCCTGCTATCCTACCCTCAGGCTGGTACAAAAAGAGCCGTTCGCACACTAAGGCTGCAAATTGAGTTATAGGACATGCCTACTACATTAATCCTATAAAAAGAATATATAGTGATGGATGAACATAACATACAAAAATATCCCAAGCCCCCACCACTACGAACCCCCCCTTCCCAACCAAGCATCGATTGAGTCAATTATACCACAACTAGATAAGAAAACACACGTATATATCCACCCACCAACATATATGTCCACATAAAAAATATAGAATAAAAATTAATACGAAAATATTACGATATATACTCATAACGTAGCAAACCTGACACCGAAACAAATTTATAGGACAAGGAACAGGTAAGAACAAACTCACATAATCTTCCAGGAGCACATCCAACTTTTTGCCTAGGAGATCCCTACCCCTCGCCCCACCAGAAATTTGGAATAACACTAATCCTACCAGAACCGAATAAATACATATAACGAGCAACAGTTAGTGACCAATTATACTCCAGTACAACCATCTAAAGAAGAAAAAACATATATATGAATACAATGAAGATCATAAATACACTCAAAATTAAAATGTTCATATCATTAACCTTGCCAATCAAGGCCGCAAGCCTGCTTTTATCCCGTCGTTCCCCTTCCGTCCCCCCTTCCGGTCCTCCCCCCTCCCTCCGTCCGTTAGCTGACTCGGGCACCAAACCAGTTCCGGTACCCTCCGCTCCCGCCCCCCGTTTCTGCGCAAACCCCGTACGCTCGGTGAGTCAAGGTGCATGCATAGCGCCCTACCCCCCGACCGGCTCTTATATCCCTATCTAATTCCTTCACATCCGCGTCCTGTAGTTCTTATAACTACTAATAAATAATTTACTGTAATTATTACGAACTTCAAATAGCTAGTTGTTAATGCTGTCTGCATGAATTTATGGCACACAAAAAGTGCCGACTATTGATTGATCCCGCGGGAATTATTGTGTTTGTCGTAATTCGATCAATCTCGTTTTGCATATAGTGAATCATTTCCATGATCAATCCATGCAGGTTGTGGTAATTAGTCCCAGTAAATTGAATGAATGCAGGGGATATTCCAATGTTGAAGTGATTTTCCTATACACGTCACAGTTAACTTTGTTTTCCCAGCCCCAGAACTGGCGGCCAAACATGTTTGAAACGATGACCGATGGGCAATTGCACAAGATGTACGGGAGTGGGCAAGTGGGGCATAAATAAGCAGAAAAACTATGGACGAAATTGCTTGCTTCTCCGTTGATTTTTTTTATGGTCGTGTGCGCGAAAGATCTGTGTTTGTTGATCCAGTGAGTTGATTCAATATGGTCATATCTAACATTGTAGCTCCAAGACAACGCGTTGGTACAGCTGCTCAGAATGTTCATTCATTGACCGCAAACCATTATGCTAGGCGCTTCGTGACGATTGAAATTGTATGGAGGAAGCTTCAACTCATGTATTATTACTGACGAATCCTGAAAGTAAATTCTGACAAGCCTTCAGTAAATTTGTCTTTCAGTTTGAAAAAGCCAGTCCGATTGATGAAGTGCTTGACATGCTCACTTACTCACTAATCGTTACATTTTTTTTCCTTACATCTAGGTATATTCATATTAATGATTTCATTAGGGCTGGAAAATTGTCACGATGAATTTTGTTATGATAGCTTCTTAGAAATAGAACATGAGATTTTCATGTAGCTCAGAAGATTGCTTGGATTCGTTAGCATCCTTGCCACGATGAATTTCACAGTATTTATATTTGTTTAATTCGTAGCAACATTTTTTTGACTGAAGTACACACTTCCCTGTGCGTAATTCAATTAAACAATTCTTGACCTAAAGATGTGCAGAGTTTCATCAAAAAATAAAATTGGTAGGTACTCACCGAATGGGAAGCACAGCTCATAATGATGGCAGTAGGGAACACATATGAGCTCGGGCTGCTCACTCACCACCTTATGCACAAAACACTTCACAAATGTTGCTGTTGTTAATAATATTTGTAAACCTATAAATACATCAATTCTTCGAGACTGGACTGGCGTCCTTTCATGAAAATTTTGGTGAATACGTCTTTGTCATACAAATCTACACAAAATCTAGATGCATCTTAAATCTCATCAACACGAATACAAATATAATTATACAAAACAGTATTTGCTATGACATATGGATTTCGACCGTTTTCACAACGTGATGTCGTGATCATCATGAATTAAAATGAACCGGTTGATTTAGTTCATGGTCAATGATGTTTTTTTTTAAACTGGTCCCAATAAGCTAGTCTTCATTTATTTCAATCGACAAACTTGGCCATGGTATTGCTGTCCCACTAACTATGGTGCAAATACCGATTCTGTATTGCGCTCTCCCACGTTGGTTGGATAGGATTGCTTGAACTCGCATCACTAGTAAATATAAATTTTGAGCTAACGGAAGCTGCCTGATCGAAGTTCAAGATATTTCGGACGTAACCGCATCAGGTCAAGAGCGCTGATGTCAGGCATCATGCAACGCTGTTGCTCATTATCAGGTACACACGCCCTGTAGACGTGTCATGTGAATAACATTCAATCACTTATCACAAAACAATGAATTCTATCGAAAATTTTGAAAAAAGATATTGACACTTTTTTAATTCATTCATCTGTTAGAGCTCCATCAACGTACGTACGAATTTCGTGAAATTATAGCACCTTAGTTGGGATAATAGCTAAGTTGTGGCTGTGGTCGTGTAATGGTTAGGAAATTGTGAATATGTGGTTAAAAACTATGATCCCCATGATATTATTTTACAATTATAAATGTATTTCAAAATTAAACTAATTAGCTACATAATTTGTTATTCTGAAATTTATGATAGACAATTTTCAGTTGAGTATTGATGAGTTGTAATATACATCTACGAAGTCAGCCAACGGACAGGACATCCATCCCATTACAGGATAGAAACATTTAATACATCAATGCGGGTATGCATTGAGCTCTTCAGTTGTCGTGCCAGAGCAAGTGGTGATACTTAGGAGATGGGGAACAATATAGGATACACTTTCATGCATATCAAGCAATTGCTATCAAATTATCCAAAGGATACATTGTTTCCACTCACACAGGCCTGGATAGTCACCAATCGGACAAACGAATTTAGATTCGGCCGTGAGCGAACCGGACGACTTTGAAGGGTGGGAGGTATGTCCAGCTTGTGACCAAATACTAGGGCAAGAGAGTTTGCAGAACAAGATTAGGTGTTTGTAACAAACATTGAAATACTGATCTCGCTACACGCTATGGAAACCATAGCAATCGACGAATGACGCTCACTGAGCTGGGTTGTGTTCTTCTTTTGTAAGGAAGGCGCTGTATGGTGAGAACAATGATCCGACGGGCGTTACGAAAAGGAATATCACCCAAATTCAGACCTATCAATATGTCTCGCACTAATCGCATGTCCGCTTGCTAATTCCTATTATACGAATTTCCAGGCATAGTGTTATTGGAAATTTTGAGCTGGCGTGGCACTGTGTGGTTGTCGTCAGGAAGAGACAGTTTACAGCTCTGGCGTCCATTGTTAGAAAATGCTGTAGGGGCAACCGCCTCGGCAATCCAAATAACATCGGAGATCGTAAACCTGTTATCCTTGTTGAAATGAATGCTTACATAAAGTTAGTAAATATATCTTATCGAATCATTTGTCAAGTGACTTCAAAAATTCCCCTTGGTCTAGTGTACCGTTTGTTGAGAAAACTAAGCAGCAGTTCAGCTTTCGATGATCGGTAAAGACCAAATATTTACGTGTCCGAATAAGATCTATTCTACGTAATCTCCGTCTACGGCATGATTGTCTGTGCACGTTTCTTCGCTACAACCATGGTGTAGGTACCACCTATCCTGTTGGAATCGTAATGCTACAACCATGGTGTAGGTACCACCTATCCTGTTGGAATCGTAATGCTACAACCATGGTGTAGGTACCACCTATCCTGTTGGAATCGTGATGCTGCTCAATTGATACCAGGGCTGGACTGACGATGCTGTTCGTGATCAAATTTTCAACTCCCGTGATTGGGAAACTGAAGGAAGATCATGCCATTTGTGATATGTATAGCGCGTTTGATAGACTACTCATTATTGTGGGGTAAGTTTAATATTCCCCTCAAAATCGATTCTTGAAGACACAATAAACAATTATACAACGTACTTTGAGCTTCATCAGAATATCAAATGACATGGACGTTCAAATGAGTCACATAATTATTCCAATGAATGATTGATGCAGTAAAGTATGTCAGATGTTAATGAAGAGTCGAGTAACAAATAAGTCTTAGTTAGTGGTCGATTAAAAAAAATTGAAATAACAAGACTAAAAGAGGAAGTTATTTCTGTTTGACTTTGGATACCATTTTTCAGATAAGATATTAGAAACTAGAACGGTATTTCAAAGAATGCACACTTATGAAAAAATACAGCCGAGCAAAAATACATCAAAGGCAGGTGTGCCTTACTGCTCCAATGTCAGCCCTTGTGATTGATCAAAGACTCTCATACAGCAGAGCGTGGGTGTTCTGATTGAAAAAATCACGACAATTTTTTGCTCTGGCTATTTGCCAAAGGAAGAGCAAAGCTAGGTAAGTGCATTGTCAGCATTGTTTTCTCGAAGTTGGCTGTTTCTTTACTCGAAGTTGGCTGTTTCTTTACTCGAAGTTGGCTGTTTCTTTACTCGAAGTTGGCTGTTTCTTTACTCGAAGTTGACTGTATGAAATGCTGGACAGTTTTCATCCGAAAGTGTTCGTGCCAAAAGCTTTCCCTCATAATAATTACGCTCGAAAATGTCAGTGTGGAATACAATTAAAACAGGAACGTTTACGATTGAAGGCTTAAAGACCGTAGCAAAAATGGAAGAATTGTGACCGGGGGCTGAAATAGTTGTTCACGATAGTTGTTTACGCCAATAACCATGAGAAACAAGTACCATAGAAACAAGTAACATGGTCCTGTCAACCACAATTGTCCATGGACAAAAAAATTGAACACGATGATGTGTTCAGCTCTTGTTCTTCCGAGTGGAGCCCTGGTTTATCTCTACGACGTCAGGTTAGCTTACGCATGGCGATTCAATCCCATTTTCTTTGTCATATCAACTTTCAGTGCAGAAAAAAATAACCTACGAATGCACGGCACAATTATTGTCGGGTCACAATGTTTTTTGATACACCTCTACTCCTCTACTCTACTCTACTCTACTCTGCTCTACTTTACTCTACTCTACTCTACTCTACTCCTTTCGACGGCGTTGTGGGTTTAACTTTACAATGTTTGTGCAACGAACACTAACCAATTCGGTGCTTCCAACTTTCTATTCTATCGACATTCATTTAAAAAAGTCGTCGTTAAAATTTTCGGTGATTTTTTGAAGGTCAATCGATTATCGGTTATGCTAACTGAGGCCGCACAAAAATGAGGCATACCAATGGACGTATCAAAATTGTTCGGGAAAACTATGTGTGGATCAAAATAATTTTAATTCCTTCAACTTTCAGTGCTATTAGTATTCGGTTGTAAATATATCTGTCGAAAATTTTCTGAATAAGATTTCGGTGGTTGTCAGTTTCTGCGATAAATGTTATGACGTGAAAACCGGCCCCGCATTAATTTTAGACTCATATTATTCGAGGAGAAATTTTTCAGACTGATTTTAATGTCCATATAATAATGTTACATAGATAATCGGTTATAGGAATTCTCATCAATACATTCCATGCATATATAAAGTTAAATGAATTTGCAATACAGTTCTAAGGGCGTTATTTCCAGACCTCGAATATTTCAACGTGATAATCGTTAATGAGATCGAGAGGTTTTAAAGCTTTACTGAATATTTTCCAAATTGTTTTTCCTATAGCGTCTAAAGGATTTTGCTCCATGACCTCGTGACCTTTGGGATTTCGGGAATGTAATGCGGGGAAGTACCCAGCGAGCTCCTTCGA
This sequence comes from Gammarus roeselii, assembly GCA_016164225.1. Taxonomy (NCBI): domain Eukaryota; kingdom Metazoa; phylum Arthropoda; class Malacostraca; order Amphipoda; family Gammaridae; genus Gammarus; species Gammarus roeselii. The sequence goes on from SDVV010006863.1 coordinate 14,656, forward strand.
TGGCAAATAACCATGTTTCAAATAATTATGTAATGATTATTATCCTAATATTGACTTATTCATGAGAAATTTCCAATCCTCGTAGGTTATTGTATATATCTGTATCACTTTGTAGTGAATGAAATACGCAACAGCATAGGTTTTCTTTAAAATCTTTTAAATAATTAAATTGAACGTCTTACATGCAAATCCAATATATGCCTCTATTGTTGGGGAAATACTTTCTTTTAGTGAGAAAGACAGACAATCCACGCTCAGTTGTACTTGTATTAATTTCACTTTCACTGTATATTTATGTGAATTTGATGGAATATGTTTTTATGTTGATGTCACGGAGAATGTTCATTTAACTTGTTCCCATGAAAACGCTAAATATTTTTTCCGTTATTGAAAAAATACTCTTTCGCACCTGCTTTTCCATTTCAAGTTGCCATAGTGAGCGACTATCAGAGTATCAGTGTTCCAGTTTCGTAGGGACATTTTTTTGTATCAAGTGGGGTCGAACAGCGGATCCTGCAGCATCGAGTCGAAGACTGAATTCACTAGTCAATGAAGTTTGTTGGTATATTTTAGCATAGAGACCTTGGAATTATTTTATTTATTTATTTTTTTTTTTAATAAGGGGGAATGCATTGGTAGTGAATCTTACAAAAAAATTATTAGCCTCATGGAATTAAACAAAAATAATGATATTGGTTATACAGACACCACTGAATTATGTTAATATTTGGGCACAAAATAAACATATGTTAACCTAATGTCATATGTTAACCTCATGTCATATGTTAACCTCATGTCATATGTTAACCTCGTGTCATATGTTAACCTCATGTCATATGTTAACCTCATGTCATATGTTAACCTCACGCCAGAAGAGAAAAGTATGAAATTCACAATCTTCATGAATGTAAATCAATTACAGTTTACGTATTTTCGGCCACATGGATAAGTAAAAAGACACAACCTGTTTATTTAAATATTCACGGGACATTTTTTATTATTCGCATCCAATTTCAGTTTTTGTTCCGCCAGTGCTGCCTTGCTATTTATTTCTCCCTAAACAATTTGGGTATATTTTTTTGTAACATGAAGGATATCACATAAATAATGCATTTGCACCGATATTCTTTTGCGCTGTTTCATTGCATTTCCTCAATGCCTGTCCACCGTCACTTAGTCTGTTTACCCTTTGAGGTCATTAAACTCAATAGATGATCTCTAACACTCAGAGGAAATTTATATTATCAGAAGCCATATGAATCGAGAACAAGGTCCTTTGTATCATTCCCAGACTAGTTCCAACTTGATTCGCAAGCGGCTTCAAACGAAATTGTTACATGTTAAAACACATTGTAAATTCAGAAGTTTGTATCACCTTTTTACAGGAGTGCACTACGTTATACATTTTTCGTAGGATTATTTTCTATCGTACGATCCGACCTTACGATGCCACGAAGGTCATTTTTTGCTTGACAGCTCTCGGCTCTCCATGCTGGGCCCGTCTACTCCATACTAAAAGATGCTAATTTTAATGTACCATTTGTGAATGCATAATGGCAGCGAGCGGCACCCGTTGCGGGCATAAGGGTAGGCAAAAGCTTGATGCATTTTTCTCGCAACTGTTCCTGCTTTTCCTTGTGTTTTGAAATTGAAAATGTTTTAACATAATGTTGTCTGCACTATGCTTTACCGATTAAAAATAGTAACAAGGAGTCGTCCTACAACATATAAAAATAATAAATTTGATGGGTTGGCAAATATATCAGGGAGTTCTCAGGAATATTAAAATTCGTCCTCACGTTCAGCTATGAAACTTTTTAGATCTCTTTTTGCTGGTAGCGCAGCTTCAGACCTTCTTTAAAAGTTGCGAAAAGTTTTGCTGATGCTGGACGAGGTGACCGGAGCGACTAAGATCCTTCTGAAGTGTTGTTTGAGATGCCGACGTCCTAACGATTTGTCAATCGTCATCTTTCTGATGCGGTTTTCATTGCTGCACGCTGAAATAAGAGGAAACGAACTCGCGGACTCGCTTGCTAAACTGGCATCTACTCACCAAGAACATTTTTTTGCAATACATTACCGCGACTTGTTTCCTATCATCAACTCCCATACAACATCCCGATGGGATGAAATGTGACAACAGAGTGAACAAAAAATGCTTTCAGTCAAACCCTGTGTCGGAGAATGGGAAGCAAAGTTCACCAACAGAGAAGACCAAGTGTTCATCAACCGCTTGTGCACGGGACACACGTGGATAACTCACAACCACCTGATGGAAGTCGACATAGGACCAAACGCGCCACCTTGCCCCTGTTGCCACCAAGTGGCTATCAGCGTGAAACACTTACTGATGGATTGCAACGCACTCGCGGCAGCCCGACGAGCGTTCCTAGATCCCCCGTGCAACCTACAAAGCCTACTCACGGACCCAACCTACCGTTAAAAGCTTATCGCTTTCGGAAAACACACCGGACTATGCAAAGCTGTCTAAACCTCTGACACCTGTGTAAATGAGGTGGTCCCTCCACCTCATTACGCACAGAAACAACAACACATTTTATGAAGATACGCATTAACTCTATACTCTCGTATGCGCTATTACGCGAATATGCCACAATTAAAATTTGTACTGACTTCATCTTGACAAAACTAATATTTTCGCACGCGAGGCCGTGCGGACTTACCTGAATCAACGATGGTCGCGCCCTACTGGGGAGCCTATTATGACTCACGTTGAGGCTCTGGTGGAAATGAGGCCCAAATTATATGAAATCAAAATCGGTAAGCTAGGGGACCCAGGGGACTTGGGGGACCTTCCGGGATTCGTCATGCTCTTGTGGGACCCAAAACATCTCTGCCACCCCACTCCAACCCCTAAGTGCTGGAGGGAAACAAAAAATGTGAGCAGAGAACAACTCTGTATCTGCGTTGAACCTACTTTGTATCTGTGTTAGATCTACTCCGTGTCTGTGTTGAACTTATTCTATATCTATGTCGGAACCACTCGGAATCTGCGTTGAACCTGCTGGCAATCTACGCTGCACCTACTTGGCCACTCTTCAATTGCCCTGCGGGGGAGTCTACATTAACTTCGCGTTGGGACTCCGGTGGAAAAGTGAAGCAACAACTTCTACTCAATGTTCGATACTCTGCCTAATGTTGTTCCTTGTTTTTAAAAATGACATTGACTGTAAATTACCTAAAAATCAAGCATAAAGGTCATGAACGCCGATGATATCCAAATATTGCGTTCCCGTGAACCGTCAGATCTGAATGCGTTGAAGTATTTTAAAATCTTGGTATGATGAAAATGGACTCAAGCTCAACTCAGAAAAACAACAAATGCATCTTTTTCCGCTCGTTGAGTGGATGGATGATTATTCATTTTATATATCATGAACATTTTATTTTAGTATTCTTTAGTTCGTGGGCTCGATTATCTTTCTCTTCTATTTTTTTATAGTGATTAATTTTGCATTTACTATTATATAT
>SDVV010006864.1:0-18146 GCA_016164225.1 Gammarus roeselii
CATGCATCTAGCATATGGTGCGGCCGGATGCAGCCACATCTTCACTTGACGCGATATGCCCGACGCTTATCAGTCATATCTACATGTGACAATCGAGCCATTTTATCTACTCTGTGCCACGGTGAGAACTGACGATCTTGCCAGATTTAAAGGATAAATTTCATTGACAATTTATATTGTGAGTAGCCTTAAACAGGTGTGTATTTTGGGTGTTTATACATATGTGTGTGTATCGATTTAGTTAGGTGAGCTAATCCTTTAAATTATCAAACGCATTTATTACACTGATGTAACGTCTGCTAGATCGTTAATTGTCAATCGAGGCCGCGGAGTGTCTTACTCCAAAACTGCCAAATGCAATTTGAGTACACTTGACCATCGGCGTTTGCTCAATGTCGCGTCACACGGAGACTGAATTCATTTCTAACTTTAAGATGCAGTTGAATTAGATTCGATGAAAGGGCCCATCTCCGTCGGATCTATGGCGTGAGCCTTTGTGAGCAGCTCCCCAGTACAGGCTCAGTTTTATAACTTAATAAGTACAAAATAATAGTCCACTGAAGAATATCTCACTATACTGCTGGCCTATGATGAGTTGCAAACCAACTAAATGTCACGTTACAGATGTTCGTGGGCTTGTTGCCCCCGTCACCAGAAGGGAACGACATGCTTACTCGACTTAAATGGCATCCGAGAAGCAGCTGCGCTCAATTACCACCAAATGGCATCATTGTCGCAGCAACAAGTAAGCTGCTCATCCCACACCGTGAGCTGTGTGCTTACAGTCTTGGTCGGAGGCTGCATTGACTCAACTCCCTTTCATTGACTCGATTGCTCCCTTAGTGAGGCAATCTCTTGGAGTAATTCTACAGTTAATGAGAAAAAATATGCAGGCACTAGAACTTAGCTGTATGTTTGCTTCTCGGTACAGCTCTTCATGTACGCGCTGTGTGTGTTAAATGAACGTCTAGGACCTGGTGTTTTTGTAGACGTTTTTTAAAGCCTTTTGAAGTTACTTGAACTGAATGTAACGTTAGGAGGGAGAGAGAAAGTTCGCAGCCTGCAGCCTCATCCCTGCACTTGTCATAGGATAGGATATTAGTAGAGTATCTGTGTATCCTTCAGGAGAAACTGTGTTAGGCATGACCTGAACTCTGGGGTGTACACAAGCCTCAATCAAGTAAAGTCTCTCATGCACGATTCTATTCTTATTTTGCAGCTTAAAAAGTCACTTGGTCAACTATATATATTTGAAGCGAAGGAATGAACTTTTAAATGAGTGTGAAAGGATCGTCAGAGAACCAGCAACATCGTGTTGCCTGAAGGTTTAGCCATCAAACATGAACTGTGTATTTGCCGCTTTTTTAGGAGTATTATTATGGTTTGATGTGAGGTCGCAAGAGTAGAGCTAGTGCGTATCAGTGTTCTGATATACTGGTCATGTCTGTGTAAGCTTCTGGTTTATATTACTAGAGGGTTGCACTGAAATGTTTCTGCTTCATGCACGATCGAGTAATATGAAATTACGTTAAAATATTGTTCGCAATCAATGTTCAATCTAGACAACATGAGTGAAATGCAAAAAAAAATCGTTAACTATAACCTTTTGAATTGGTATCAGCTATAGAATCTTTTAATTTTCAGTTTTTACGAGTAACAATCTTACAAATATCATCCAGCCTCGTTCGGTTCATTATTGAAGCAATCGGTATTTTCTGCTACTGGTTTGAGGCTTCAATAAATTGAGTATATTAGGTATAACAACAGGTTGCGGGCATTACAAGAAAGAGATGCAGGAGGCGGTAGAGGTGATGGAAGCAAAAACCCTGGTTTAGATGACATTGCGACTGAGTGCCTGAAAAGGGGTGGAGTGACGATAGTCGGATGGCTGGTGAGGCTACTGAATCTGTGTTAAGTGTCGGACGTGGTGCCGATTGAGGGGCGCACTGCTTGCATTGTTCCGATGTGTAAGGACTAAGGAGATACAAACGAATGCTGCAGCTCATGAGGCTTTAGTTTCTTATATGTGGTCTATGAGTTGTATGAGAGAGTGCTGATCGAAAGGATTAGAAACTGGACTGATGACGCTATTGGCGAGGAACCGTGTGGCTTTAGGAGTGGTAGAGGGTGCGCCGATCAGATTTTTGCAGTAAGAGAAGTCTTTGAGAAGTATCTTGTGAAAGGAAAGGATGTGTTCTGGGCCTTCATAGAATTGGTAAAGGATTACGACAGGGTCGACAGAGAATAGCTGTATAAATAAAGTGGGCGAAAATCTGTTCTGATTTGAGCCTCATTTCCACCGGAGCCTCAACGTGAGTCATAATAGGTTCCCCCGTAGGGCGCGACCGTCATTGATTTAGGTGAGTTCGCACGTCCTGCGTGCGGAATTATTTGTCTAGTCAAGATGAAACCAAGTACATATTTCAATTGTGGCATATTCGTGCACTAGTGCGTACAAGAGAGTAAAGAGTTAAGGCTTATCTTCGTTAATGTATTGTTATCTTTGTGCGTAATGGGTGGAGAGACCGCCTCACTTGCACAGGTGTTTGGGGTTTAGACAGCTTCGTATAGTCCGGTGTGTTTTCCTAGATCAATAAGCTTTCAACGGTAGGTTGGGTCAGTGAGTAGGCCTTGTAGGTTGCACGAGGGGCTTATGAACGCTCGTTAGGCTGCCGCGAGTGCGTTGCAAACCATCAGTAAGTGTTTCACGCTGATAGCCACTTGGTGGCAACAGGGGCAAGGTGGCGCGTTTGGTCCTATGTCAACATCCATCAGGTGGTTGTGAGTTATCCACGTGTGTCCCGTGCACAAGCGGTTGATGAACACATGGTCTTTCCTGTTGGTGAACTTTGTTTCCCAATCACCGACTGAGGATTTGACTGAAAGCATTTTTTGTCCACTCAGTTGCCACATTTCATCTCATCGGAATGTTATCTGGGAGTTGACCAGGAACCAGTCGGTGGAAACCAGGAACCAGTTCTAGGTGAGTAGATGACAGTTTAGCAAGCGAGTCCGCAAGTTTGTTTCCTCTTATTCCCGCGTGTCAGGGGATCCAGCAGAATTCAACTGCCTGACCCGTCTCGGACATCACAAAGAGATCGTGCTGCATTCTACGTAGAACGGGATGTTCGTAGTGCAGTGTTTTAAGTTGGGCGAGGGCACTCAGACTGTCTAAGAATACGACGTATTAGGGGAAGCGATCTGCAGAAATCTGTTGATAGCGGTTGAGCATGTGTCAAATTCGAGAGCAAGGTGAGTGATTGGTTCAGAGTGAAAGTGGATCTGAGACAAGGCTGCTTCATGACTTCTTGGCTTTTCAATCTATACATGGATGGAGTGGTCAGCGAAGTGAACGCGAGTGTGATGGGACGTAGCTTGGAGCTGTTGGAAGCGAATGAGCGGAGATGTCAGTTAGGCCTGTTACTGTTTAGTGATGATACGGCACTGGTGGCGGATTCGTAGGAGAAGCTGTGTAGGCCAGCGTCGAAGTTTGATTGAGTGTGTGAGAGTAGGAAGCTCCCAGTTAACGTGGGTAAAGTAAAGTAATGAGATGCTCGAGGAATGTCGATACGAGCAGAATTATCCTCCTCCCAAATGTAGAGTTATTGGAGGATGTTCAGGGTTTCAAATATCTGGGCTCCCATGTGCAGAAGACTTTACTAGTCGAAACTGGTGAGGATGGATGAATGGAGATTAGTAAAAAGGGTGATGAAGGCGGGGATGAGTGGACGTAGGCCTAGAGGTAGAACGAAGTTTTGGCTGATGGATGGTGTGAGGCAGGCTTTGTGCAAGGAGAAACATGAGTGTAGGGGTAGCGAGAGAGCGTGCAATGAACAGGCGTGAATGAAGGATGATTGTGAATGGAGGATTTTTTCTACGCTGCCCTGATGTGCTTTCTTGGCATTTCGTTGAGAAACGGGATGGTCGTGGATGGGGGAAGCCCGGTTACTCTGGCGCGGCAGGGGTAAACCAGTCCCACTGTCGGGTCCTGCTGCCGACACTGACCTCAGCCCACACTCATGACCAGAGTGTGTGTTGCAGGGTCTTCCGACCGGTCCCTTTTGCGCTATAGGGCTAAGAAATGTTAGTGTGTGAGTGTATGAGAAGATTGCGAGGTACCCCTTTCCGTCGACCACCCCCTCCTCCCCTTTATGGGGGATTCACCCTAGTGTTGGTATCTGTGTCTGTATAACGACAGATTGATAAATTACAGATATACCAATGTACACAAATCATATGTACCGTACCAAATCTTCGTCAACGTGAGCTGTTCTGAAGACAACATTTGCTACTTGGATATACCTAATATTACTTATAACTAAGGGTCGTGAATACACTTACCTCCACCTCCCGCCTGTCATGTTCGTATGTGTAACAAACTAGATCAGCAATATACAGTGACAGCAGTCGGTTAAATCATATATAATAGACGCGACATGAATTGGTCCCATACGGTTGGTTATATGGATGGTCTACCGATCGAATATGATGCCACGGTCTATAACCGCCATTAAGGCGGAGAACGGCAGCGAGCTTGTCGTCCGGACTTGATTGATCAAGGTAAGTCGGTTCCACAGAGGGACCATGGAGAAGTTACATATTTTTTTTACATGTGCGTTGCTAGGCATGCAGGTGATGACAATTTACGTTATAGAACGCTGATGTACATGGACTGGAAGGATCGGGTAGTGTTACTTGGACCTTACCATAGACTATAGTCCTTCCCACCTTATACACTCTACGCATACTCACTTGTACATATCAGATATAAGCCCTGTGAATAAAGTCCTCTGCATTCACTCCCTTATAATACTGGCTACGAGGAGAACAATTCACTACTGAAGAAGGTGCAACATGTAAATAATACAGAACTACAGAACCCTGAAAGCAAGAAAGGAAGACCAACAAGAAACGAAGTCACTTCCTGGAACCTGCTTACCCCGGCTTGTCATAATACAGATCAACCAGAAGATACAACTTAAAAACATCGAAACGTCAACATACAACGAGCTAGTTTCGATCCTAAAGATAATCTACGCAAAGCAGAAATCGGCCATCGCAGCTTCGGTATCGTTTTTTAGGAAAAAACAGCCGGGCATCGAGTCAATCGAGAGTTACTCTCGAGCTCTCAACGAGTAGGGAAATGAAAGTGGGAAACATTTCTTATACCCTGCCAACTGAGACATTACATTGATAACCTATGTGTGTGTTCGATTCGTAGAGGAAATCTGGTGGTCATCGGTTGGCATTCCTGAGGTGGAGAGAGTGGAAACCCCCACTTTCTTCATCCCCGGTCTTTCAACCACTGTATTTGGTTCCTTTCTCTCGAATCATACTAAACGTGTAAATAAATAAGGTTGAAGTAGTACAAGTCAATGGGAATGAAGTAATGCAAATAAGTAACGTTCAAAGTAAATCTCTACGTATGAGATGATGAGGATTAATTATAGTACAGTAGCTAGATATAATCTTTTTAGTGGAAGCGTTAAACCGTGGTCGGAGCAATGTAGGCGAATAGGGCTGTACCAAGCCGCCGCTAGATGGCGTTTTTGCCATCAAGTTGACTCCCCCTAATTCGAGGGGCTGATTGTGTTTTGAAATCAGTGCTGAGCGTACATACGTCCCAAAGCTCCGGCAACGGATAACATGACGCTGAGTTTTAGATGAATACACCCAACGACTAGAAGTATTGTAGCTAAGTAGAATTCTAGGTAGCCTATACTAACCCCTTCTTAGGTAGGATACTCTAGATGTAGTTAGTTCTAGCAACTGTAGCTACACCATAGACGTGACAGTATTGAAGACGATGGCCGAAGAATGCAAGATGGCGTACCTTAAATTCAAAACCTAAAGGTAAATCACTTTAACCATTTATAACGGAAGCATATAAAAGGTGCCCCTCCCAAAAAATCCCCAGTTTGGATTTCATGTTAGGTCTAAAGGCTTATGATCCCAGTCTCAGAAGATGGTACAGGTAAAGACATTAAAAAATAAATATGTTAAGAAGTTTTTAAAACAAAATGGTTGGGTAAAAATGAAATAATAAGATAAATCCCGACCACAATGAACGTGTGTACAAAAAATGATGTTGCAGGACTACGATCCACCAAGTTGATTTGGGCCACCAAGTTGATATGGGCTAAACAGCTCGAGCAGATATCATGGGCTAAACAATATGGGCTAAACAACTCGAGAAGATATGGGTTAAGAGACTGAAACAGATATCAGGGAACGAAAAAAATATCATAGCAAACGGCCAGAGGGAAAAGTTTGCATGCGCAAACAACTACATTTTAAATGGCCAAATTTCCACTGAAAAAGCTACAGAAAGCCCTACAAAAAAGTCAACACGAGAACTCAGGTGAATGGAAATAACACATGCATATGGTGTACAGTAAAAGAAAAACACCTTACGTAAGACTGTTACACGCTGAAAACAGAGTGCAACATGAGTAATAAGATTCGCACATGGCAAAGGTAAGCAAATCGAAAGCCTACACGGACACGCGAAACAAACCGAATCACATAGACGAAACGGAAGACTATCAGCATCCCGATTAATACACCCGACACGATATAATCATGGTAAAGGAGCTCAAGTATCCAGTCAAGACACCAAAGGAACAGCGACCAGTGCACACCAACAATCATTACAGCGGGCTACTACCAGGGGAACACAGCAGAATATTGCGAACCATAACCAGTATCGTAATGCAAAAAGTGAATACATTTACCTGCGGAGCAGCAGGGACCATCAGGTAGTGGCAGTGGAGAGTAACCCAAATGGAGCAGTGAAAGAAAACTTTTGTAACATCTTAGGAGAGGGGACAGTGTTGAAATAGGTCGTTCCTCACTGATAGTACGATGTTGTTTAAATGGATGTATACAGGAGTTTGAATTGGATATGGATACGGGGTCCTCAATGAGCATTGTAACACAAGGCATGCTACGTGAGATTAGAAGCGCAAACGCCAGCAAGACCCATCAGAATGTAATTAGACTACGGCAATAATGTCATTTCGTTCATCAGTGACACGACACTAAGCATAAAGGTTAATGATACGATAAAACAGCATACTTTCCTTGTGGTGAAAAACAATTTGTCACCTTTATTTGGTAGAGACATGTAAAATGATTCATTGCACTCTAAACTTAGCCAAAGAACCCTAAACGATTAGACTAAGGACGAGGGACGGCTTATTAACTATAATTAAATAATTTTTGTCTCTGTTGCATAGGCAATGTAAAACACGACGGTAAAATAGAGGTGGATGATGATGGTAATCCACTGCTCTATAGACCAAGAAGTGTACCGTTCATACACAGATGCCTTGTGAAGGGCTTGCGAATTTAGAGAGCGCTAAATTATTTCACAGATTGGATCACTCTGAGTGGGTATTTCCCGGTGTGACAATTTTAAACCCATCAGGCAAGATAAGTCTCTGCGGTAACTACGCACGAACAATCAAAAAGTCACAAACACGATAACGTGTCCAATGCCAACTCTAGACTACTTGCTGTAGAGTTCATCACTGTGCCGTTCAGAGCTCAACGGCGTCTGTCTTTTCCGGATTGTACGCTATTGTACTGTGGTTGCACCGCTTCATCAATATTGTAGGATCGGATTTATTTCACAATGCGAGGTTGTAGTAAAGAAATGGTATAGTGAGCTTCGTTGGTTAAGGAGGGGAAGCAAATTTATCCACCGTCAGAGGGGCCACAGCCCGAAAATTGTTGGCAGATCTGCGCCCCAGAGGTCACGTGAACTTAGACCGGTGCATGCATTTGGTAGTTCCGTTCCTCAATGAAATCTTAGAAGATACCGGCCAACCCTTCCATTACGCTAAGCCCCCAGCAAATTAAATACCCTTGCTCCAATACGATCACTTTCAATCTCAGCTAATGGGACCTCAAAAGAAATACGCTCGCTCCAATACGCTCACTTTCAATCTCAACCAATAGGACCTCAAAAGAAATACGCTCGATCCAATACGCTCACTTTCAATCTCAGCTAATGGGATCTCAAAAGAAATACGCTCGCTTTAATACGCTCACTTTCAATCTCAGCTAATGGGACCTCAAAAGAAATACGCTTGCTCCAATACGCTCACTTTCAATCTCAAGCAATGGGACTTCAAAAGAAATACGCTCGCTCCAATACGTCCGCTTTCAATTTCAACCAATGGGACTTCTTTAAAATTAAGCTCGCTCCAATACGCCCGCTTTCAATCTCAGCTAATGGGTCCTCAAAAGAAATACGCTCGCTTCAATACGTCCGCTTTCAGTCTCAGCCAATGGGACATCAAAAGAAATACACTCGCTCCAATACGCTCACTTTCAATCCCAGCCAATGAGGCCTCAACAGAAATACGCTCGCTCCATTACGCTCACTTTCAATCTCAGCTTATGGGACCTCAAAAGAAAAACGCTCGTTTCAATACGCTCACTGTCAATCTCAGCTGATGGGACCTCAAAAGAAATACGCTCGCTCCAATACGCTCACTTTCAATCTCACTCAATGGGACCTCAAAAAAAAAACGCTCGCTCCAATACGCTCACTGTCAATCTCAGCTGATGGGACCTCCAAAGAAATACGCTCGCTCAAATACGCTCACTTTCAATCTCAGCTAATGGTACCTCTCAAAAAAAAAACACTCGCTCCAATACGCTCACTTTCAATCTCAGCCAATGGGACCTCAAAAGAAATACGCTCGCTTCAATACGCTCGCTTTCAATCTCAGCCAATAGAACTTCAAAAGAAATACGCTTGCTCCAATACGTTCACTTTCAATCTCAGCTAATGGGACCTCTTAAGAAATACACTCGCTCCAATACGCTCACTTTCAATCTCAACCAATAGGACCTCAAAAGAAATACGCTCGCTCCAATACGCTCACTTTCAATCTCAGCCAATGGAACCTCAAAACAATACGCTCGCTTTCAATCTCAGCTAATGGGACCTAAAAATAAATACGCTCGCTCCATTACGCTCGTTTTCAATCTCAGCCACTGGGACCTCTCAAATAAATACGCTCGCTCCAATCCGCTCACTTTCAATCTCAGTCAATGGGATCTCTCAAAAAAATACGCTCGCTCCAATACGCTCACTTTCGATCTCAGTTAATGGAACCTCTCACAAAAAACCGCTCGCTCCAGTACGCTCACTTTCAATCTCAGCCAGTGGGACCTCAACAGAAATGCGCTCGCTCCAATACGCTCACTTCAATCTCAGCCAATGGAACCTCTCAAAAAAATACGCTCGCCCCAATAAGCTCACTTTCAATCTCAGCCAATAGGACCTCAAAAGAAATACGCTCGCTCCAATACGCTCACTTTCAATCTCAGCCAATAGGACCTCAAAAGAAATACGCTCGCTCCAATACGTTCACTTTGAATTTCAGCCAATAGGATCTCAAAAGAAATACGCTCGCTCCAATACGCTCACTTTCAATATCAGCCAATAGGACCTCAAAAGAAATACGCTCGCTCCAATACGCTCCCTTTCAATTTCAGCCAATGTGACCTCAAAAAGAATACGCTCGTTCCAATACGTTCACTTTCAATCTCAGCCAATGGGACCTCAAAAGAAATACGCTCGCTCCTATACGCTCACTTTCAATCTCAGCCAATAAACTCAAAAGAAATACGCTCGCTCCAATCCGTTCACTTCCAATCTCAGCTAATAGGAGCTCAATAAGAATACACTCGCTCCCTTTCAATCACAGCTGCTCACTCCACTCCCAGTATCTCCCTCGAGACTTTCCTGTGAGAGGCTTTGCGACGAGTTTTAGTAAACCTGGTGTGAAATAAAATTCTTTTCAGCAATTAAACGTGGCTATCCAAAGCATGAATTGTTCACGCAATAGATTGTGCTGCAGTGTAACTAGTTGTCCTCGACAAGCAGCTAGACCGCACAATTAATGTTAAAGCGGCGTAAACAATTGGAGGTCGCTGCCTAAATCATTTTTCGGCCATACAAATTAAATGTGAAGTGAACAGATGTTGTATGTTCAATAAATGTAGATGCATCGTACATATCTTTTCCCGCAATCATAGTAATGAATCGGCAACAAAAATGAATTGTAGAGTGAACAGTTCTTTCAATGAACAATCAATGTACAAGCGTCGTACGCAAATAAATGTCGCTACCTCAATAACAGAAATCGAATGTAAAGGGAACAGTTAAACACAAAAATATAGTGGTATTAAAACCTATCTTATTCTAAATTACCGTTAAATTTAAAAATGTTTGCTGCTTCGTCATGTAAACTTTGTCTATGAATAGTTCAATGGACGTAAAATAAACGGGAAAGGGGTTTCCTCATGTTATTGAAAATATTTGCTGCTGTTGAAATGGCCTAATCATCAGCGGCGTGAGGTGGCCAGCACATTCGGTGTTACGCACCAAAGTGAGGAGTAACACGTGACTGCAGTGGTTGTTGTTTGTGACAGTTGTGTTGCGGCGCTCTTGGCAGCTGCGGCTGTAAACACTATCACCCCGGCCTCGCTTGGCGATAGCAGACGCTCCGCGAGGCTCTGTTGGAGCCAGCTTCGAGGCACGTTCAGGGCATCCGGCCCCTAATGGCACGGGGCAATAACTACGGCTCGGGGCCAAGTGGACTCAAGAGGCCGGTAGGCTCTTACCGTCGATGCTTCATGACCTCAACACCAGCCTCTCGTCTAGTGGAAACCAACCAGACATCTCACCGAGTTACAATGAATGGAGCCTCTTCGTTTCAAGCCTGTTTGCTTATTTGTATCACTGTTTAAACCGTATTAAAATTCCGGCTCCCTAAATTACTCAAAGAAATTAGAATTAACTAATAGTCTAACAGAATACAAACAAAAAGCTCAATCAACACCTTGACACAATTTGTGGAGCCTTGAAGTCACGGGCTTTACTCTGATGTATATAAAAGTTTACTTCTAACATGAGTTTTCCCTCATCAAGACAATCGTCAGGCTGGTCTGAATCCAGTCGCTCCTCGTCGAAGCACGACTGCCTCCCAAAAAACATCTAGCGCCATATTATTATTGATTGAATGGGAGGGCCAATCAAGTCCCCAAACTGTGTCAACAACCTTGTGAGCCCCAAAAGAGACTTGAGCATTTTACCGTAATAATTGATTTTACCTATCGTCTGACAAAGTTTGGTCAGTCCCAACAAAAGCTCATGATAAATCTAGTTTATTTATCTAGTAGAGTCTTCAACAACATACTGCAAACTTCAGCCGCGACTCACCACATGGCGCCGTGACCCAGGCCAGCATTGTCAGCACCAGCAGCACGGGCAGCAGCACTTCACGCACCATGATGTCTCAGCTGCAGCTGGAGCACTGAGTAGCTGATGGTGTTAGGGCGAGGTCATCGCTTAGTTAACACGACCATGATAGGGACAGTGACGGGATCGTATAGTTAGCCTAAGCTGATACAAGCTACATTGGATTTTAATTCAGTTTAGAATGGTCCTTGCATTTGAAGGATGCTCTTTGGTCGCAATGCTATTCAGTTACACGATAAAGGCGAAATCACGATCGCGGTAATTGTTTGTCGTTGTATTAGACGGTCTTGCATAACAGGATTTAGTTCATGTTAAACAGGTTCATTCTTTGTTTATCACAACTCAAACTACCTCCAAAAAGTTTATGCCCAACGAATCTTTCTGCTGCGTTTTTGGAATCCCACAAAAAAAATGATTTCAAGATATATTACAATCAATTTTGTTGTACACCACTACCCAATTGATCACTTGTCGGGATTATTTGTATCTGAAAATAAAACGAATGAGTAACTTAAAAAAAAATCACCACGTCGGCTATATGACACCTTCGTGTACTTGCATGGGGCCGACTTGAAAGCCCCAGCGAAGGCGACGCACCAATGATGAATAGGAAATTGAGGCCACCCACCCAACAGGGCCCACCCTCAGAAATTATTTAAGCTGAAGCAATTTATTTTATAACTGCATTGTTTGTGAGGGTGGGAGGGACACGGCAGCTCCACCTCCGCCCTCGGTTGGATGCTTGAAAACAACGTATTATTAATTAACTTTACATTTTTTTGGTTTGGAGATTAATTCTGAGTAGGAATATATTCGTATATTATTTTCACGCAAAAGAAAAGTAATACCATTAAAAGAGTTTTGAAAATATTTCTGGGGAACACACAACATCCATCATTTCGGAGTGAACACTTTCAGAGCAGACTGCAAACAGTTAATCACGAATACGAAAACAGCCTCTACAGGCATCCCAACGTTGAACATTTCTAGTTAAAACTGCACATTTTGATCACAAACAAATTTAATCTCAGTGAGGGAGCTATTCTTCTACAAAATATGAAACGTTCATGAATAATCCTTTGATAGATGATTATGAATAGACTACGAATAAGTACTCGTGCAGTTACACTATGACTTTGTAATGAGTAACATAACCAAATAATCATCTAGACCTTTCCTACCACCATAATTCGTTCATTTTCTTCCATAAACAACAAAATTAAAGAAAGTAACAAATAACAGCGTTTTACTAGGAATGTTGGTTCTCGTTATCCGCCGATTGGTACAGTTTGCTCCAGATTTTGAAAGCAATCGCAAAATTCTAGTTAGGTTGGTTGAATACAGTCATGTTGTTTTACCCCCTACAACTTGAAAGTGTAACAAACATGTTTTCTTTATTTGCCAAAAAACGTCGAGCAACTCAATGCACAAAATATTTTCACAGCAGCGGTCAGTATTCGCAATGTTGTTTACGCTGCAGTCCATTCCCCCATCCTTTCATTCGACATCTTTATCTGGTAAAGAAGTGTGCCGTATGCACCAAAGAGCGACAAATTTCACTCCTTGTCGACACTTCTACACAGCTGCAGCCGATGACACCCACACTCCACCAAGCCCAAGACTAGACTGAGCCATGGAGGTATACTGCCTATTATACCTCCATGGACTGAGCAATGAGCGGGGTACATCACGTGACTAGCAGACTCCTCCCCCTGTCTGTCAACATTCATATCGTTTGTGCGTGGGCACCATTCATCGAGAAGGCAACATGCAAGGTCTGAATGAATGGCCAGGAAGATGATCTAATGCCAGCAGTCTCTGGACATTGTGTTCGTGTTGAGTTCTTTAGGAGTGTTTAAGCCAGAAAACAAGGAAGGGTCCCAAGTCTCTTCAATTTGATCACATGTATGCGTCAGAGACAGGAAACCTCGAGAACAATGGGTTCGGTGTACCGTTGATATCATATACGCTGCATAGAACAGCACTGTTACGTCATAAGTCGTGAAGATGAAGGTCTTTTTATTCATTTGTGGCCTACGTTCAAATTGAGGAAAGCAAATTTTGATACTTCTATAAATTTCAATACATTTTCTGGAAAAACGTCATTGTTTAGCTTGGATCAATGTTTATACTCATTTCAAAACGTCATTGTTTAGCTTGGATCAATATTTATACTAATTTCAGAACGTTATTGTTTAGCTTGGATCAGTATTTATACTAATTTCAGAACGTTATTGTTTAGCTTGGATCAATATTTATACTTATTTTTTCTATTGCACTTGTAAATATAAACACGTGACTTTCATAATTTGTTTTTGCGAACAAACAAAACCATAAATAAATTATATACGGTCCGATTTCATTCCGGTAAAGGAATTTAAGCAATCGACATTTAACCTCGCCTTCGTTAGTACATTACGAACAGAACACCTGTCACGCTCCTCATTGTTCCAGCTCCTGACTTACATTCCTTCATGTCTTCAACTCACCCGGATGGGGCCTTTCGTAACAGGGTATCCCAAAGGATCCTCCACTTCTGCCATGACCTTGCTCTCGATCTTGCTCGTACCCCAGTGATGAGGTCCGTGTGCACGAGTCATCGCTGCTGCCATTTCCTGCCTGACCTTCGATGCTCAGGAGCGGCTTGCCAGGCCTAGCCCCCTTGGTGCTAGACTATCAGTACAGGTTTGCTCCTCCTCCCGTACCCCCCTTCTCGACTTTGTTTCTAGGACGAGCTCGTATGAACTTTATACTACATTTATTCATCTTATCCAGTTAGGTTTAACAAGTAGATGAGTTCACAAGAGTGATTCAGTTCATGCAACAACCGAACCACATAGAAAAAGAGAGTCATGTATGTATTTTTTTGTATCAACGCACCAGTACAGAAGAGCCACTAAATACCTGCATCATTCCAACACGAGACATGGAGGGCCTCAAGTTATAGGCACATCCTCTTCAGTGAAATGAGTTCAATTCAGGAGCGATGTAGCTTAAATACCACGCCACCAATAAGGATGATGAACAGTATTGATAGTGCCCTGAGCTTTTATTTTCTCGTAACTTTACTTAGCAATCATGACCACCCTGAACCCAAAATGTGAATTTCTAACCATTGATCTATAATCAAATATCAAGAAATAACAACTCTGTGAGATGAAAGCTTACTAGAATTGACGTCCTGGAATTTGCACAGTCATGCATAAACGTTTTATAGTATGACCATCAATCAAGAGGATAATCAAGCTGGCAATGGATTACTTACCAATAACCACTAGCGACGGAGCGATCTTCTGATACCTCGGAATGGCATTTGCCGGTCCGTTATCGTTGCACTGAAACAGCCTATTATTACCAAACATGTTTTTAATGAGTGATAGCCCATCACTTTTACGCTTCATTTATTCATTATTTAGAAGGTTTTGGTTTAAATTGTTATGTTTTCTGTAGATGGTAATCTTTTCACCTCGTTGGATTTATCGCCTGCCTTTTTGTCTCACATCAGATAGAATATGACCCATGCCAGTAGCCGATATGAGGCCCGAGACACGCTGACGAGTTGACAAGTGTTGGTCCAGGTATCATTTTTATTGGGTAACTCTTCAAAAAGTTCGTGGATGGAATAAACAAAAGGGAAAGATAATCTGAGGGTAACACACTGAGTCACTAAAGGGAATAATAAGAGGGTTGGTGGGAAACACACCAAAAGATACACCATAACATAGTTACATATACGAGGGGTCGTAGACAGCAGATAGATCGAACGAGCTGAAAAGATCAAGATCTGCAAATTATGTAAAACGATTTACCAAAAACGTCCATTCTATTGAATCAATTAGGCTTCTAGAAGAGGGATATAATAAACGTATCCCTCTGCACTGACGCAGCTTCGAATACTTGCAATGTTTTTTTTTGTTACTCGTTGAACCCCTAAAGTAAAACTAAAACCAAAATATTAATGTTCAAATGTATTACAATTACTAAAAACTATACACATTGCTAGTGACACAGCTCTGAACAACTGAAATATATCCTTATACTATGATTATATTGATAAAATAATATTATCAATCCAATTCATGGCAGAAGGGGCTTGAAAGGGGCATTCCAATCATCTTCAGCAAACGAGAGACCTTGATGATGTCATGACCAAGCGAATCCCGATCGTCGTCCGCGCCAAACCTCCCGGTAGTATCTATCTTGTGCTGCTGTGTTTAAATGTGTCACTCCGCGTGGGGGGTGGGCCAAAGACGTCATCGCTCCGCCCCCTTACACAACCGCCACCCGCTGCCATGGTCAGTGGGCTCCCTTAAGAGACTATTAATGATGGTAGACAAGGAAATAGCATGCCCATCAATTAGAATGATCGCCCCAGAGTGTTACGTGGTTCAATGACTTTTGAATAAGTTGTATGCTCTGATTATGAATGGCTGCTCTGTTCATTGGAATAATGATTGCACTTTGGGATAGTAAAACAAGCACTATCTAATCAATAACATAATCATGCATTCAATTATCGGTCAGACAGAACAGAATTTTTGTTATATTTTTAATGATTTTAATATTTTTTTATCAGAAAGAATTGGAAACTCTCTTAGCTTATCTACTAATGTAAGATATAAATATATAATTCTTTTGCTATTTTACTAAAATTAAACGTTATTTTAACGTCTCAAAGGATTCTTCTAATAACGTTGAGAGTAAATGTAGTTCTGAGTGTTTCATCCCAAGAGTTGAAGTATTATTATTTCCAACACAATAATACTTTTCAATGTTATTCAATAAGTTTGTCGACGTTTCCGAATGTTTCCAATACGTGTCAATTCCATATCACGTTATATTGTGAATGCAATCGAACCTTGCGCTTACGAATTTACCATCAACAATGACAGCGAAGAAATACTTATAGGTAACACATTTGCCACGAGTTTAATTTACAGGCCCCTTAGCGCCCAACATTGCACTTACTCCTCAACCGAAAAGGTGAATGTCACACCAAATAAAAACAAATGAACAAAATATTTGGTAAATTATTGGCCCATCCTTTTCCTATTCAATAACTAATGGTTAACTAATCGAGGATATGATAAATAGACGAAGTACGATGGAAACTCTGTCAGGTCTGGACTAATGTCGCTCTCTTCTCGCAAATAGGTCGCAACTAGAACAATGGTATCCAAAAAGACTTCGACTGAGACAGCACGACGCGATAAACAAATGAGTACGTTGGGGGCACACAGCTGTTTGACAGCACACCGCGGTAAACAAATGAGTACGTTAAGAGCACACAGCTGTTTGACAGCACACCGCGGTAAACAAATGTGCACATTAAGGGCACACAGCTGTGTGACAGCACGGTGCGGTAAACAAATGAGTACGTTAAGGGAACACATCTGTGTGACAGCACGCCGCGGTAAACAAATGAGTACGTTAAGGGCACACATCTGTGTGACAGCACGCCGCGGTAAACAAATGAGTACGTTAAGAGCACACAGCTGTGTGACAGCACGCCGCGGTAAACAAATGTGCACGTTAAAGACACACAGCTATGTTAAAGCACGACGAGGTAAGCTCATACATGTAACTTCCCTCCTTATCATGACGTGATCTGCGGCGTTCCTTAAGGTATGTAATAAAGTCCGTCGTAATCATAATGTCAATCAATTGTCTTTATTAAAAATATTAAGACGTTGTGTGGTGTAACAAGCCTAAGTTCAACTAGAAACTTTGTAAATAATCGATTCAGAATTAAAATGTTACCAACCATAGTGATGGATATGTCATATCGTATCCACTATATATGGGCCTTCGACTGCCGGGTGGATGTTTTTCTAGAAGATCTTTATGAATTCTGATCGAAACATGGAGTGCCAGTTTGTTGTCGATATTGAACCACTGTAATTTTTCGAGGAGAGGACTTACGTGATCTCGTTTTCTGTGGTTACCATTGCATGTTATTCTTGCCGCAAAGTTTATACAACGTTGCAGTTTCTCTCTTTAAGTGTTGGTGCATTTCCCCCAAATTGGAAGACAGCAGTTAATATGAGAAAATATTAAAGCATGGACAATCTGTAATCTTGATTTGAGATCCAATTCTTTTTTTGCAGAGTTTTGGAACAAAAGGGTTCCATTCAACTTGGAACACAGAGTAGTTACGTGGTGTTTGAAGGAAAGATCGGAATCAAACCATACTCCCAGACTTATAACTTTATCTGCAACAGGAATGTCAGATTTTCCTATCCTGATAAAGAAATTCATTGGAACTGTTTTTTTTTTCGAGTTCGAGCCGAACAAGATGCATTTAGTTTTTTCAGAGTTGAGCTTGAGTTCATTTTTATCATACCAAGATTTCAGATTAGTTACTGCTGTCCCAGCGTCGTCTTGCAGCGCATTCAGATCTGACGATTTTCGGGAAAGCAAAATTTGAACATTATCGGCGTACATTACCATTTTTGCTCGATTTTTTGGTATTTTACAGTCGATATCATTTACAAAAACCAATAACAACAAAGGACCAAGTATCGAACTTTGAGGCCACCCAAAGGCAATTGTGGCCTGATTTGACATAGTGGCGTTATCGAGTTTAACTGATTGTTGCCGATTCATCAGATAACTTTCGAACCGAGTAGGGTCAATTTCGATGTTTCGGAGCTTGCCAAAAAAGAATTGTGCGGCTTACACTGTCGAATGCTTTCGATAAGTCTAGCAGTGCCAGCAGAGATATCTGCCCCTCATCAAAGTTTTTGTACAAATCTTCAGTGATGCTCATAAGTGCGTCTTCTATTGACAATTTTCGCCGATAAGCATACTGGCAGTCATTGAAAAGATTGTTTGATTCGAGGTAATCGATCAATTGGATAGATAT
>SDVV010006865.1:0-18146 GCA_016164225.1 Gammarus roeselii
TCACTCACTCACTCACTCACTCACTCACTCACTCACTCACTCACTCACTCACTCACTCACTCACTCACTCACTCACTCACTCACTCACTCACTCACTCACTCACTCACTCACTCACTCACTCACTCACTCACTCACTCACTCACTCACTCACTCACTCACTCACTCACTCACTCACTCACTCACTCACTCACTCACTCACTCACTCACTCACTCACTCACTCACTCACTCACTCACTCACTCACTCACTCACTCACTCACTCACCCAGAGATTGCTAGAAGTCTATCATGTGGAATACTCCAAAGTTCCTTGCTCAGCGACACCTGGAAACACTCATGCAGTACTCACGTTAGCTATGAACCAAACTAAGAATGGAAGGCTAGTGCGAATAACCTGACATTTTCCTATTATTTCTTCTGCCAAAAAAATTATTGGCTCATTTGCTCACGATACTTTCTAAAACACATATGATACTCAGGCTAATCTCCTGCCCAAACAGTGAATATGTTTGTCTGAGTATGCGTATGCTTGCGCACAATAATGTGACTCCAACTCGCGCATGCAAAAACACATCAGTACTATGTAAAAACGATGTGACTGATGTCTGTGATTCATGACTGTTAAGCCTTGTATTGGTCCCATTAAAACTAGTGTCGTATAATATAATGGTTCAAATCGGAAGGATTCATTATTGATGTCAGACCGAAGATTAATCGTCAACTACGCTGTTCAACATAACGGTGATCGTCCTTCTACTTATTTTCGGGAGTCGTTACTCCGTTTCCTGATTGTTCACAAATGTTGAGACACAACCCGTCTTAGCGGCAGACGGAACGCCAAAGTTTCAAATGCAGTGTTGATCGGTCGAATGTTAATGGCGAGCCCTTCAACCGCACCAGCACAGCCTGGGGGTGAGGCGATAGCTGACAAGCAGGCTACTAGTCTGATGAATGATTTACTTCGGAAAGAAGTGATGAGACGCTGCTGGTCCGATATCATATCGAAATGTGTCTAATACCGTCGAAACCTGTGACCAGTATCGTTTTAACATGTGTCCAATACCGTCTTTACATATGACCAGTATCGTTTTAACATGTTTCCAATACCGTCTTTACATATGACCGGTATCGTTTTTACATGTGTCCAATACCGTCTTTACATATGACCATTATCGTCTTAACATATGTTCAATACCATCTTTACATGTGACCAGTATCGTCTTAACATGTGTCCAATACCGTCTTTACATGCGACCAGTATCGTCTTAAAATATGTCAAGTACTGTCCTTATATGAGACCAGTAACATCTTAACAAGTGTTCAATACCGTCTATACATGTGACCAGTATCGTCTTAATATGTGTTCAATACCGTCTTTACATACGACCAGTATCGTCTTAACATATGTTCAATAAAGTCTTTACATGTGATCAGTATCTTCTTAACATGTGTCCTCTACCTTCTTTTCATGTGACCAGTATCGTCTTAACATATGTACAATACCGTCTTAACATTTGACCAGTATCGTCTTAACATGTATCCAATACCGTCTTTACATGTGACCAGTATCGTTTTAGCATGTATGAAATACCGT
Organism: Gammarus roeselii; assembly: GCA_016164225.1. Taxonomy (NCBI): domain Eukaryota; kingdom Metazoa; phylum Arthropoda; class Malacostraca; order Amphipoda; family Gammaridae; genus Gammarus; species Gammarus roeselii. The sequence goes on from SDVV010006865.1 coordinate 1,594, forward strand.
CTTCACATGTGACCAGTATCGTCTTAACATGTGTCCTCTACCGTCTTTACATGTGACCAGTATCGTCTTAACATGTGTCCAATACCGTCTATACATGCGACCAGTATCGTCTTAACATGTGTCCAATACCGTCTTTTCATGTGAACAGTATCGTTTTAACATGTATCCAATACCGTCTTTACATGCGACCAGTATCGTCTTGACATATGTACAATACCGTCTTTACATGTGACCAGTATCGTCTAAACATGTATCCAATACCGTCTTCACATGTGACCAGTATCGTCTTAACGTGTGTCCCATACCATCTTCAACCTTGACTGGCAAAACATCTCACAGTCAACAACGATTGCTTCGTGTTCAGTGTATAGTTCTTATATACGCTTTGATTTCTTGACATAGCCAATGTTAAACTTCTCCAGCTATCCTGTATTGAGTTACATAATACGTCGACCATTTATATCTCAAATGCAGTGTCCGGTATTAGGAATCATTGTTTTGAATTCTCTAAATCATACACTGAAAAGGTGGTCCTCCTGCCTTCGTTAATAGCTGACACGAACCAATTATCTCAATGACTGTTTGATTTGAAATAAACAAGGCATATGAATTAGCAAAATGATATTTTTTGTTTATATTTCAGATCTTTAAAAATAATGACATCTGAATATATTTCGGATACATCTATTTATTCACTTGGTCATTCTCAAATATGAGAAACAATCTTACAACCTTTGACTAGGAGTGTCAGAAGACATGACCCTCCAGGCCTAAACATTCATAAGTAGTATATACCGGAGCATGACAGCCCAAAAATATACCGGAGCAAGACGGCCCAAAAATATACCGGAGCAAGACGGCCCAGAAATATACCGGAGCAAGACGGCCCAAAAATAGACCGGAGCAAGACGGCTCAAAAATATACTGGAGCAAGACGGCCCAAAAAACGTACTGCAAATACGCTTTTGTGAAGGAATTAGATGGGTCTTAATTAGTGACTCCATATATGCTTTGTGAAGGAATTAGATTGGCGATAATTAGGGACCCACATATATGCTCTGTGAAGGAATTAGATGGGTCTTAATTAGGGACTACACGTATGTTTTCTGAAAGAATTAGATATAGGATGACTAGATCTTTGAACCTTTTATCGAATGTATTTGTTAGGATGTATGTTATTTGTTATTGTGTCTGACTCAAACGCTATATATCTCGGGCATTGTAGTTTTATGTTAAGACAAATTGATCTTGTGGTCAAGTTAGTTACTGATGGTACATAGAGATACCATGAACGCAAGTTTTTTGTGAGTCGGCCGATGTATTTGTTAGGATGTATGTTATTTGTTAATGTCTCCGACTTAGTCGCTGTATTTCTCGGACATTGTAGTTATATGTTTATTTTCTTCTATTCTGGTCAAGCGAGTTACTGATGATACATAGAGACTGCCCGTGACGGGTGGAGAAAAGGGGAGGGGTTGACCGGAGTCAGGCGGTGTCCAAACCGCAAATGGTAATTAGCTTGATGAGCTTTATATGTAAACTGTCATACAAAGATCTTATCTCGAGATATATGGTCCTCATGGAGAATTGTTTTTCTTACGGTATCTTTCAGTTTCCTTTCGGAATTTTATTGCTTTTATTTACGATTGCTTACGTACGGATTATATAGATATAGGTTATTAGGTCTTGTCAACGGTATATATGATTTCATTGGAATATTTCGCACGGTATGATATATATTACTATATTTGTTATTGATTGATTAATTTGAATATAAATTTTTACTGCTCAATCCTGTTTTTAGGATAATCGATGTAGTTGTGCAAGAAATATGAGTATATATAAGAAGAGTATAGCTAGTTGTGCTTTATCTGACTCATTTTAGGTGGCTGTTTGGTGGAGTTTTTTAGCGGTGAGATGCTTGAAGCCAGCTTGATGTTGAATATAGAATATATGAACATTTACAGGTTACAACACATCCATGTTGACGTGCTTTCAAATTTTTTCACGCAAAAGTATTCTCGGGTGGTAGTATTTCTGTGGGTTATCGATACGACCGCAATTCTAATTATCTTATTTTTTATTACGGTATTATTCCACAAGAGTATTTTACTGTTTTGCCACCCTTAACTACTGATCTGAGGCCTCGGACATGCAAGCATCATACTGTAACACGTTGGTTGCAATCAAATGATCTCACTTGGGTATTCGTTGGTCGTTTTGTTTTTTCATTAGTCCCAGCAGTCATTTGTTTGTTTCATCGTACAAATGTCTGTGGGTTCTTTATCAATGACGAATATTTATTCCTCACCTGAAGCTGTCAACTCGTCATCTATTGGTGTTCTAGACTAACGCACTTAATACACATATTAGATAAACGTCGACCTTTGGGAGAAGTCTATGCAACACTTGCAATCCTATCCTTGTAACCAAAACTTTATATTTAGTCTTCAGTGAGCTTTTCATGGACGCTAATTTTTTAATTACTGTTACATGTTTATGACATCGAATCGTTTCAGGTTTCTTCTTGCTATTGCCCACATTTCCATTAATTATAATCCCGCAGATTTCCGAAATATATATATAATTCTCTTAGCACTCAAACGTTTGACACATGATTCTCTCTCCTCGTGTTTCATTTCCAATAATTTTGAAACAAAGTCAAATATACATTTGATTTTATTATGCAATTTTTCACTTCTTATACTTGTCACCCTGTCATTACCCCATTAATATTTCGGTTTCCTTCAACGTTTGTAGATTTTTTTTCACATGACATATCCTCGATATCACTGTCACTGATATCCATTCCACTGAAAGTATCCCACGTTTTCCCCTTATTTTCAATATTTTCAATTTCGGCTAAGGTTTGGGTATACTCCCCCATTTCACACAATCTTTATACATTCCACGCTTGGTTGATACCGGCATCGCACTTTCTTTACTGCCTGCACCCTGTTGACCGTCGTCTATAACATTAGATTGGAAACCCAAGTCCGATTTATAATATTTTCTCGTTCAATTTTAGGATTATCATATTCAAGATAATGGTATCCTTTGAGATGGCGCCGAAACCCGAATGTGGAGCTTGATTTGCTTAATTTTATCTCCGCATGGCTAATAACACATGCCCCGTGTTTTCCTTTTTGGTAAAATACTTCCATATCGTACTGGGCGACATCTTTCTTCCCTGAAAGCGGACCGCTATCTGAATGAGTACGGATATGAGTCCATTTTTATATATACTTTGTTTATATGCATATATACAGGGTCGTTAGCGTCACTGTGTCAGCACATGTGCCGAAACATGTGTCGACACAATCCATATGTATAGGGTCGTTTGCGTTACAGTGTCGACACCAGGTAGGTATTTTCAAACATTTCATGCAAAAGGGTTACCATACACTGCCTGATGCATTAATACCTTCTAACCTAACCTAACCCATAGAACATCATCCCTTGCTGTTGATACAAGATATTTCATGTGCATCAGCTTCATACTACGTTATGTTAAAAGAAGTAATCATCCTATCCGATCCTAACCTAACTTTTGTACGGTATTCAGTCATTGTTTTAAACAATGCATAAAACATTTCTCCACTTGTCTCTACATTTAGATCTATCCTTTGCAGTTTTGACACCTAATTATTTATACTTCGCAATCAATCTTGACTCATATATATTACCAGAGAGGTCAGATTTTCTCTATCTTAGATGGATTGTATGTTACAAATAATTCATATTTGTTTCCATCATACAAACGGGCTCTTCATCTCATACTAGGTCTAACACATTTTTCTTCAATATCTCCTGATACTTCATCCTTTGACGACTTGCACAGTCGATCTGCCTTCTTCTTTCCAATATTTTTTTCAAACTCTTCACGATGACAGCGTTTCAAATATCTCCACACGTATAACGTCGTGGACAGACAGCAAGGTGTGACCAGCACTCAGCGAGCACTCTTTAACTTGTATAACGTCGCGGACAGACAGCAAGCGTGACCAGCACTCAACGAGCACTCTTCAACTTGTATAACGTCACGGACAGACAGCAAGGGGTGACCAGCACTCAGCAAGCATTCTTTAACTTGTATAACGTCGCGGACAGACAGCAAAGTGTGACCAGCACTCGACAAGCACTCCATAACTTGTATAACGTCGTTGACAGACAGCAAGGTGTGACCAGCACTCAGCAAGCACTCATCAACTTGTATATCGTCGCGGACAGACAGCAAGGTGTGACCAGCACTCAGCAGGCACTCTTTATCTTGTACAACGTCGTTGACAGACAGCAAGGTGTGACCAGCACTCATCGAGCACTCTTTAACTTGTATAACGTCGCGGACAGACAGCAAGGTGTGACCAGCACTCAGCGAGCACTCCTTAACTTGTATAACGTCGTGGACAGACAGCAAGGTGTGACCAGCACTCAGAAAGCACTCATCAACTTGTATATCGTCGCGGACAGACAGCAAGGTGTGACCAGCACTCAGCAGGCACTCTTTATCTTGTAAAACGTCGTGGACGGACAGCAAGGTGTGACCAGCCCTCAGCGAGCACTCTTTAACTTATAAAACGTCGCGGACAGACAGCAAGGTGTGACCAGCTCTCAGCGAGCACTCTTTAACTTGTATAACGTCACGGACAGACAGCAAGGTTTGACCAGCACTCAGTAAGCACTCTTTAACTTGTATAACTTGTATAACTCAGCGAGCACTCGTTCACTTGTATAATTTCACGGACAGAAAGCAAGGTGTGACCAGCACTCAGCGAGCCTCTTTAACTTGTATAACGTCGTAGACAGACAGCAAGGTGTGACCAGCTATCAACGAGCACTCTTTTACTTGTATAATGTCGTGGACGGACAGAAAGGTGTGACCAGCACTCAGCGAGCACTCTTTAACTTGTACACCGTCGTGGACAGACAGCAAAGTGTAACCAGCTCTCAGCGAGAACTCTTCAACTTCTATAACGTCGTGGACAGACAGCAAGGTGAGACCAGCACTCAGAAAGCACTCTTTAACTTGTATAACGCCGCGGACAGACAGCAAGGTGTGACCAGCACTCAGCAACCACTCTTATAACGTCGTGGACAGACAGCAAGGTGTGACAAGCAATCAGCGAGCACTCTTCAACTTGAATAACGTGGAGGACAGACAGCAAGGTGTGACCAGCTCTCAGCGAGCACTCTTCAACTTGTATAACGTCACGGCCAGACAGCAAGGTGTATCCAGCACTCAGCAACCACTCTTATAACGTCGTGGACAGACAGCAAGGTGTGACCAGCACTCAGCGAGCTCCCTTTAACATGTATAACGTCGTGGACAGACAGCAATGTGTGACCAGTACTCAGCGAGCACTCTTTAACTTGTATTACGTCGCGGACAGACAGCAAGTGTAACCAGTACTCAGCGAGCACTCTTTAACTTGTATAACGTCACGGACAGACAGCAAGGTGTAACCAGCACTCAGCAAGCATTCCTTAACTTGTATAACGTCGCGGGCTGACAGCAAGGTGTGACCAGCACTCAACGAGCAGTCCTTAACTTGTATAACGTCATGGACAGACAGCAAGGTGTGACCAGCACTCAGCGAGCACTCTTTAACTTGTATAACGTCGCGGGCAGACAGCAAGGTGTGACCAGCACTCAGCGAGCACTCCATAACTTGTATAACGTCGTGGACAGACAGCAAGGTGTGACCAGCACTCAGCGAGCACTCTTTAACTTGTATAACGTCGCGGACAAACAGCAGTGTGATCAACACCCAGCGAGCACTCTTTAACTTGTATAACGTTACGGACAGACAGCAAGGTGTGACCAGCACTCAACAAGCACTCTTTAACTTGTATAACGTCTCGGACAGACAGCAAGGTGTGACCAGTACTCAGCGAACACTCTTTAACTTGTATAACGTCGCGGACAGATGGCAAGGTGTGACCAGCACTCAGCAAGCACTCTTTAACTTGTTTAACTTGTATAACTCAGCGAGCACTCTATAACTTGTATAATATCACGGACAGACAGCAAGGTGTGACCAGCACTCAGCAAGCATTCTTTAACTTGTATAACATCGCGGACAGAGAGCAAGGTGTGACCAGCACTCAGCGAGCACTCCTTAACTTGTATAACGTCGTGGACAGACAGCAAGGCGTGACCAGCAGTCAACGAGCACTCTTTAACTTGCATAACGTAGTGGACAGTCAGAAAGATGTGACCAGCACTCAGCGAGCGCTCCTTAACTTGTATAACGTCGTGGACAGTCAGAAAGGTGTGACCAGCACTCAGCAAGCACACTTTAACTAGTATAACGTCATACTGTAACACGTTGTTTGCAAGCAAATGATCTCACTCGGGTATTCGTTGGTCGTTTCGCTTTTTCATTAGTCCCAGCAGTCATTTATTTGTTTCATCGTACAAATGATTTTTCGTTGGGCTTCTTGGAGAAGTCCATGTATTCAGATAGAGACAATTGCTGCATTTTTCGTGTCAATATCGGGGTTAACCTTTAAACTGGAGACTCATGTCAGGCTCATTATTGATTATATCCAGGCTGTGACTTTGCTTGATGTTGTTCAGAGACGATGGGTGAAACAGATGCAAGATATGTCTGAAGTATTATACGTGACTGAATGTTTCCTTTGAAATTTGTTATTTATCAGTGGTAGTTTGCTGAGAAGTGACCTAGTAAAGCATTGTAGACTTCATTGTTATGACAAATTGGGATTGGAGTTTTTTTTTCTGCTTGAGACATAGCATCAGATAGGTCTAGAAAATTGTTATAGATTTGAATGGTATCGTAGTAAAAAAATAGCGTTATTCGCATGGACTCAGAGTTAATTGTCAGTTATTTTGTAGGAATGTATGTCTAAGAGGTGCAAGTCCATTATGCATCTTTATGGAATTTTCGTTATTGATCCCTTACAAATGTATATTTTACCATTTAGAAGACAATTTACTGGATTTAGGGGTCCTAGAGCATTTATGGTTTGGTTATCCTTCACCTAATGAGATATATTTATCTACGATTGCTGAGGGAGCTGTGTACAACTTCAATTAGCTCAATATCTATCACATTTTCAACGTACGTATACAGGTCTATAGACGGACATACGTACATACATAGCTACATAATTGTTCCCCGAAGCGAGTGATGATAGGCTTGAAGATTTGCAAACGCATTATAATAGCAAACTTTATGACATGATTGGAGTCAGCGTTGCATGGACGATAAGCGGAGACGGACGGATCAACTTCAATAGATAGAAATGGGTGTTCACATCTCGAAAATTTGTCTAGGAGTATTGGATGAAAAAATCTCCGAAAATGATTTAGCATGGTTCGAGGATATATTGACAAGTGATGAAGATATCAATTATCTACAAATGCGTAGAACAAGAATCGCATGAGCGAGAACTATCATCCATATATGGAAGGACAATGAAGAAAACAGGATTTGGGTGACTGATTTCGAAACAATTCAGTCGTATGTAACAGAGTTCAAAGAAAATAAGAAGGTATATCTTGAAATTTATGTGTCCCGAGCAGAAACCTTCCACACATGTAAGAAAGTTGGGTTAGTGGAAAATAAATTCTATCTAGGGACAAATAAAATCTGGAGTATAAGATGGAGTTCCTTTCGGATAAAGATTTGAGGTACATTGAATTGGATAAGATTCGAATAATTAAAGTTCGCACAGAAGATGAAGAAAAACATTTATGGAAATGCGGGGATCTACATTTATGGAGACATGAGGATGGAATAGGTTTCCGAATTCGTATCAAAGATATAGTGGAGTATATGAAGGAATTTGAGAGGAGACTGCCACAAAGTGATGATGAGTACGGTTGTATGTACGCACCATGTTGATACAAAAAAATGCAGAAACATTGATATATCCAGCAGGATTGGGTGACTGTACGAGCAATGCTGTAATCAAAAAAACGAGATCGAAGTCATTGATAATGTCAGCAATATCTGTTATTAATACTAATAATGCAGAAATAAACCATGTCAATCCCTAATTAAATGTTTAAAATATCCTAGGACTCAAAGGATAAGCAATGAATTTGCATATAACGTGTAAGTAGGAGGCAACATCGAATTGTCGTGAAAAATTTGATAGATCAAAATTGGAAATGTGTATCAAAACTGCAATGGTTAGATCAAAAATGTAGAGACAAGTGGAGCTAATTTGTTGTGGATTGTATGTATCAATGACAAAGTACCGTACATATGTTAGGTAAGGTTAGGTTTTTGACATGGACATACGTATACAGGTCTATAGACGTACATACATACGTAATTGATCGCCGAAGCGAATGATGATAGGCTCAAAGATTTGCAGACGCAACATAATAGCAAGTTGTTTGACGTGATTGGAGTCAGTGTCACGTGGAGGACAAGCGGAGACGGACGGATCATCCTCAAATAGATAACAATGAATGTTCAGGTGACAAAAATTGGTTTACGTGTTCTGGAAGAAGAAATCTCCGAAGATGATATGAGTCAGATCGAACAAATATTGACTAATGTTGAAAATATCAGATATCTCAGAATGGTTAAGACAAGAATCAAAAGAGTGGGAGATAACATTCATATATGGATGAAAGAAAAAGGAAGTCGGCTCTGGGTAACTGACATTGACGGGGTTCAGTCGTATGTAACAAACTTCAAGGGTAGTAAGGAAGCAACTCTCAAAATTGATATGATCCGAGTGGAAAATCAACATGATTGTAATGAAGCTGAAGTGGTGGGCAAGGGTTTTTTCCTAAGAACCAAATAAAACCTGGAGCGTATGAAAGAATTCCTCATTGATGAAAAACAGAATGACATTGAATTTGAGATGATTCGAATAATTAAAGTTCAAGAAGAAGAAGAATTACATTTGTGGACACAAGGGCACGGAACAGCCTCCGGTGTTTGCATCATAGATATAATGGATTATATGATATATTTTAAGAGGAAACTTAAACATCGTGATGATGGGTATGGATGGCTGTACGAGCCATGCTGTAATCGAAAAAAACGAGTTAGAAGTCATTGATGATGTCAGCAAGATCTGTAAATGATACTAATAAAAGTATGTAAAACCTAAATCAATTGTTTACAATATTCTACAACACAAAGGTTAAGCGATGAAATTGCATACATTGCGTTGGTCGAAGGAAACAATGAAATTGTTGAATTCGGTGGAGAATATATTTCAAGGGTTGCAACGCTACCCATAAGCATCCTCTCGGGGTAAATGCTGTTTATGTGGACAGAATGGTGAGATATAAATCAGAGTCCGATGAGAAAAATATTCAGTCAATGTTGGGATTCTGTTGTGGAAGGATGGGTTATAGCTTGAGTCCTCGATTGCTCGAAAGAGTTGTGGTGGTGGGGTTTTGTAAACTATGCTGGAAAGAAATAAAATTCAATAAACATAAATCGACGAGTAACGTGTGGAGACATTTGAAACGCTGTCATCGTGAAGAGTTTGAAAAAATTATTGGAAAGAAAAAAGGCAGATCGACTGAGCAAGTCGTCAAAGGATGAAGTGTCAGGAGATATTGAAGAAAAATGTGTTAGACCTAGTATGAGATGAAAAGCCCGTTTTAATGATGGAAACATATATGAATTATTTGTAACATACAATATATCTAAGATTGAGAAAATCTGACCTCTCTGGTAATATATATGAGTCGAGATTGATTGCGAAGTAGAAATAATTAGGTGTCAAAACTGCAAAGGATAGATCAAAATGTAGAGACAAGTGGAGAAATGTGTTATGCATTGTATGAAACAATGACTGAATACCGTACATAAGTTAGGTAAGGATCGGATAGGATGATTACTTCTTTTAACATAACGTAGTATGAAGCTGATGCACATGAAATATCTTGTATCAACAGCAAGGGATGTTGTTCTATGTGTTAGGTTAGGTTGGAAAGGTATTAATGCATCCGGCAGTGTATGGTAACCCTTTTGCATAAAATGTATTCAAATACCTACCTGGTGTCGACACTGTGACGCAAACGACCCTGTATATATGCATTGTGTCGACGCATGTATCGGCACATGTGACGACACAGTGACGCTAACGACCCTGTATATATGCATTGTGTCGACACATGTGTCGGCACATGCGCCGACACAGTGACGCAAACGACCCTTTATAAATGCATGTAAAAAAGTATGTATAAAAATGGACTCATATCTGTACTCATTCAGATAGCGGTCCGTTTTCAGGGAAGAAAGATGTCGCCCAGTACGATATGGAAGTATTTTAACAAAAAGGAGAACACGGGGGTATGTGTTATTTGCCATGCGGAGATAAAATTAAGCAAATCAAGCGCCACATTCGGGTTTTGGCACCATCTCAAGGGATACCATTATCCTGAATATGATAATCTTAAAAATGAACAAGGAAATGTAAGCTCTAAGGATGCAATGGGCGCATTGATAGATCATATTTAACCGGACTTGGGTTTCCAATCTATTGTTATAGACAACGGTCAACTGGATGCAGGCAGTAAAGAAAGTGCGATGCTGGTATCAACCAAACGTGGAATGTATATAGATTGGGTGAAATGGGGGAAGTATACCCAAACCTTAGCCGAAATTGAAAATAATGAAAATAAGGGGAAAACGTGGGATACTTTCAGTGGAATGGATATCAGTGACAGTGATATCGAGGAAATGACAGGTAAAGAAAAATCTACAAACGTTGAAGGAAACCGAAATATTAAATGGGGTAATGAAAGGGTGACATGTATAAGAAGTGAAAAATTGCATAATAAAATCAAATGTATATCTGACTTCGTTTCAAAATTATTGGAAATGAAACACGAGGAGAGAGAATCATGTCTCAAACGTTTGAGTGCTAAGAGAATTATGTATATTTCGGAAATCTGCGGGAATATAATTAATGGAAATGTGGGCAATAGCAAGAAGAAACCTGAAACGATTCGATGTCATAAACATGTGACAATAATTAAAAAAATAGCTTCCATGAAAAGCTCACTGAAGACTACATATAAAGTTCTGGTTACAAGGAAAGGATTGCAAGTGTTGCATACACTTCTCCCAAGGGTCGACGTTTATCTAAAATGTGTACTAAACGCGTTAGTCTAGAGCAACGAAAGATTAGAGGAAAAAAACACACCCAGATGATAAATACTACACCGGTATGACGAGTTGACAGCTTCAAGTGTGGAATAAATATTCGTCATTGACAAAGAACCCACAGACTGTCACTGGTACCAAGGATCAAGATAACACATGAAATCGAGGTCGGAGTCATTATTTTTGTTTCGCGAAGATGCTCACATCGAATTTTTGGTGTGAAAAGGTTATGATTTCGTAAAATGATATCCCATGTATTTATATGTATATATAATTATGTCAAAATCTATTATCATTAAAAATAATATATATACTAAATCTTTGTTTGCAATATCCTAAATTTAACTCGATTGAACTAGCATTGAAAATGCACTAAATCGCCTCTTGCCATACGTTGAAAATGTGATAGATATTAAGCTAATTGAAGTTGTACACAGCTCCCTCAGCAATCGTAGATAAATATATCTCATTAGGTGAAGGGTAGCCAAACCATAAATGCTCTAGGACCCCCCCATCCAGTAAATTGTCTTCTAAATGTTAAAATATACATTTGTAAGGGATCAATAACGAAAATTCCATATAGATGCATAATGGACTTGCACCTCTTAGACATACATTCCTCCAAAATATCTGACAATTAACTCTGAGTCCATGAGGTTAACGCTATTTTTTTACTACGATACCATTCAAATCTATAACAAATTTCTAGACCTATCTGATGCTATGTCTCTAGCAGAACAAAAAAAAACTCCAAGCCCAATGTGTCATAACAATGAAGTCTACAATGCTTTACTAGGTCACTTCTCAGCAAACTACCACTGATAAATAACAAATTTCAAAGGAAACATTCAGTCACGTATAATACTTCAGACATATCTTGCATCTGTTTCACCCATCGTCTCTGAACAACATCAAGCAAAGTCACATCCTGGATATAACCAATAATGAGCCTGACATGAGTCTCCAGTTTAAAGGCTTACCCCGATATTGACACGAAAAATGCAGCAATTGTCTTTATCTGAATACATGGACTTCTCCAAGAAGCCCAACAAAAAATCTTTTGTACGATGAAACAAATAAATGACTGCTGAGACTAATGAAAAAGCTAAACGACCAACCAATACCCAAGTGCAATCATTTGCTTGTAACCTACGAGTTACAGTATGATGCTTGCATGTCCGAGGCCTCAGACCAGCAGTTAATTGTAGCAAAACAGTAAAATACTCATGTGAAATAATACCGTAAAAAAAGTACGAAGATAATTAGGATTGCGGTTGTATCGATAACCCACAAAAATACTACCACCCGAGAATACTTTTGCGTGAAAAAATATGAAAGCACGTCAACATGAACATGTTGTCACCTGTATATGTTCATAGCCTATATACAACATCAAGCTGGCTTCAAGCATCTCACCGCTAAAAAACTCCACCAAACAACCACCGAACATGAGTCAAATAAAGCACAACTAGCTATACTCTCCTAATATATACCCATATTTCTTGCATAACTAAATCGATTATCCTAAGAACAGGATTGAGCGGTAAAAATTTATATTCAGATGAATCAATCATTCACAAATATAGTAATATATATCATACCGTGCGAAATATTCCAATGCAATCATAAATACCGTTGACAAGACCTAATAACCTACATTTATATAATCCGTACGTAAGCAATCGTAAATAAAAGCATTACAATTCCGAAAGGAAAGTGAAAGATACCGTAGGAAAACAATTCTCCAAGAGGACCATATATCTCGAGATAAGATCTTTGTGTGACAGTTGACATGTAAAGATCATCAAGCTAATTACAATTTGGGGTTTGGACACCGCCTGACGCCGGTCAACCCCTCCCCTCTTCCCCACCCGTCACGGGCAGTCTCTATGTATCATCAGTAAATCACTTGACCAGAATAGGAGAAAATAAAAATATAACTACAATGTCCGAGAAATACAGCGACTAAGTCGGAGACATTAACAAATAGCACACATCCTAACAAATACATCGGCCGACTCACAAAAAAATTGCGTTCATGGTATCTCTACGTACCATCAGTAACTAACTTGACCACAAGATCAATTTGTCTTAACATAAAACTACAATGTCCGAGATATATAGCGCTTGAGTCAGACACATTAACAAATAACATACATCCTATAAAATACATTCGATAAAAGGTTCAAAGATCTAGTCATCCTATATCTAATTCCTTCACAAAGCATAAATGTAGTCCCTTATTAGGACCCATCTAATTCCTTCATAAAGTATATATTTAGTCCCTAATTATCGCCAATCTAATTCCTTCACAAAGCATATATGGAGTCACTAATTAAGACCCATCTAATTCCTTCACAAAAACATATTTGCAGTACGTATTTTTGGGCCGTCTTGCTCCGGTATATTTTTGGGCCGTCTTGCTCGGGTATATTTTTGGGCCGTCATGCTCCGGTCTATTTTTGGGCCGTCTTGCTCCGGTATAAACTACTTTCATATCACCGGGGATATATACTTCCCAGCCTATTGGTCGTATATACCACGGAAAATTAATCGATTAAGCTATCGCCAGGGGCGCCAGCGGAGATCGAAATTGCCGGCGCAGGCATGGAACTGAGTGGATATCATTGGAATGGATTCACGAGTTTTTGCCATTTTTCACCTGCACACGTCATATCAAAGAATCTATTTCATTGCTCATATGCAAACGTCCTATCAAAGCATCTATTTAATTCAATCCAGTGTAGTCAGGTCACTCCCTGACAAATCCTCCCCGTTTAAACCAGTGACTTACACGAAATGACTGAGCCTCCCGAAGCAGGATACAAAAGTTCTTTCGAATTCAAATTCATGATGGAGGATAAGGGAAGGTGCCTGGAGCGATGTAAATCCCGTGCAGCTGAGGGATACACAAGGCTTTCTGATGTTGGGAACGGCCTCTGGTAGGGGAGTCATGATCTGGGGCCGCCAGTTTATTAACTGATCAGTACTACAACAAGCAACCATTTACGGCAGTATCATAAACTCCGACAACTGATCAGTACTACGACAAGCAACCATGTACGGCAGTATCATTAACTCCGACAACTGATCAGTACTACGACAAGCAACCATGTACGGCAGTATCATTAACTCCGACAACTGATCAGTACTACGACAAGCAACCATGTACGGCAGTATCATAAACTCCGACGAGTATTGGATATGTTAAACCTATCAAAAATTGTCTTCTTTAATGATGGAAGAAGAACTTTTCACGATGAGAATGCCACAGTCAAAATCAGTGAACCAACATTAGGAAGAATTAGTTAAAGAAGAAATAAGGATATTTCCCCCTAATGGGATTTCCTCCTTAATCTTCCTGAACTGAAGATCAGAGGAACGAGCAGCAGTAACCTCTGGAGTGTCGTCTTAGATTTAGCTAAAATATGAAGCAATTTTAGGAACGACTGTTGTCGCAAACTTTCAGGGCCAGTTAAAGCTACCAGCGAAGCTAAAAATCATCCCTGAGGCGTACATCGGCATATCATCGTCACATATATTCACGATGCATGTAACACATGGCTTCATATGTTTCTTACTAGCTTCCTCTTCAACATTCAATCCTCATGAACCCAGCGGTCCAATAGCAGGCACTCGCTGTTGAGTCTCCCTGGAGTCATTTGGTTCAGCCATGGAGCTCCCAATTATGCTTGCCCCGTCATCGCCGCCTCCCAGTGGCCTGCTCTGTTGGCGGCTCGCCTCGACCCTAAAACTCAACGCCCTCTATTAACGCTGGTCGGGAGAACAGGCTTCCGGCAGCGGCATGGACATAACTACCGTATTATGCATTATGAAGCGACTCGAGCAGACATGGTCATTAATCTGTTGTTGATGCGAACCAACGCGATGATAAAACACTTAAGTTATTGTCGTGAAAGCATTCAGAACTAAATACTTGACCACATATTATTGCTTTAAAACGGTAACATAAGCGATAACATTCCTCATTTTAATATGTTGACGTTAATATGGAATGTAATCCCGCGTATGAAGACGAACAACTGCTGAAAAATTTGAATGCGTCAGTTTATTTGTTTGGGCTTCATAATGGGTAAGTTTCGCTTCTGAACTACAGTTATCAGCAGCAAATTATATTATTGAAAAAAATGTCTGTTTTATTTTGGCAGTTCCCATATTAGCCTTGTAGCCGGGGCTTTAGAATCTTGCTACCGTATCCACCGCGTGTCGTAGAAGGCGACTAAAGGGGCGCCCTGTAGCCGGGAGTAGAATCGTGCTACCGTAACTCATGCGTGTCGTAAAAGGCGACTAGAAGGGCGGAGCGAAGGGGCTAGGAATCCCGTTCTCTGTAAAACCTTTCCTCGAAGACGGCAAGACGAGCGGGGGGAGGAGAGGCACACGCCTCTCCAAACCCTAGTGTTAGGGTCGCTGAATGTGCGTGGCTGTAGTACAAATGATGTAAAGAGGAGGGAGATTGGTGAGATTTTTCTGAGGAGGAAGTTTGATGTGTTGGCGCTGAGTGAGACGAAGTGGAAAGGTAAGGGCGAATGTGAGTTTGGTGTGGTACGTGGAAGAAAGTCTGGTGTGGAGGAAGGTAGGGCACGAGAAGATGTGGTCTTTATATTGAATGATCGGTTGGCAAGTAGCGCTACCGAATGGAAGGAGGTGTCCCCAAGATTGATGTGGGTGAAAGTTAAGTTAGCTGTAGAAAGATGGGCATTTGTGAGTGCTTACGGACCTGGCAGCGTGAGGAGTGAAGAGGAGAGGGAGCAATTCTGGACTGACTTGAGTGAGTGCATTGAGAGTTTTGGAGGTCATTTAAATTTAGTTGTACTGGGTGACCTTAATGCGAGAGTTGGAGATGAAATGATGGAGAATGTGATAGGAAGGTATGGCGTTCCCGGTAGAAATGACAGTGGAGAAAACCTGATAGGTCTGTGTGTGGAGCAGGATCTGGTGGTCGGGAACAGTTTGTTCAAGAAGCGAGATATTCACAAGTACACATGGGTAAGGATGGCCCTTGGTGCAATGGTGGAGAGAGCACTGATGGATTTTGTGCTGATATCGAGGAGAGTGGTGGGGAGGCTGTTGGATGTGCGGGTGTTGAGAGGATAGGGTGGAGGAGTGTCTGACCATATGCTGGTGGAAGGTAGATTAAGAGTGGAGCAGAAGTGGAAGGGCAACAAACGAGTGGGAGAAGGCAGAGAGTTAGTGAAAGTGAGTGGACTGAATGTGAAAAGTGGAGTCGAGGTGTTCCAGCAGGCGTTGAAAGAAGAATATGACAACGTGAGAGGACAGGATCTGAGAGATGTGGAGGAAGAATGGGAGACGTTAAGGGATGCGTTGCTGAGATGTGCGAAGAAGGTGTGTGGTGTGCGCCGTGAGGGCGGGTGCAGGAGGAAAGGCTGCGAGTGGTGGAACGAGGAGGTCAAACTGGATGTG
>SDVV010006866.1:0-18146 GCA_016164225.1 Gammarus roeselii
ATATATGAAACAGAGTCCTAAATAAATCATTGAAACATTAGCAAGCATGGATATATTACGTTTATCACCACATCGTCTAATGATGTATACCATAACTGTAATTACAACATTGCTGGTTATATTCTATCCAATCGATCAACAAATAAGCTTATAAGTCTATGAACAAATCACATGCAATGTGACATTCGGTCATAATATAACTGCAAATGAATCCGTGGCGAATATCGTAGATAAAACAATCGGAGAAAATAACAAGAAACTAATTGAATCTATGTCACGTGTAAATTGATCAACATCGTACCTAGAACATAAATGATATCAAGGTTGAAAAAATCATCATGAACGTGTCTGGAAATCAACAATCGTGCAAGAAAAATATGTGTAGAGTCTTGACGTTTAATACAGCTTGTAAATTATCATGTAATCGTTATTATCAATAATAAATATCTTATAAATGTATGTTTGTCAATATCCCCCAAAAAAACATTCAGAGGACACAGCATTGAAATGCAATATGAAAGCAATGAAGTTGAAATATCCCCCCAGGCATTGAAATGTTAATACCCTTATGTAAATATATAACCCGTTAACATGTATAAACTATCCGCTAGGTGACTCGGGGCACCAAATCATTTCCGGTACCCTCCGCCCCCGCCACCAGTTTTGCGCGAACCCCTGTACGCTCGGTGAGTAAAGGTTGCATGCACCGCGCTTTACCCCGCCCACCAAAAGTAACTATCTTTTCCTATCTACAGTAATTCCTTCACATCCGCGTTTTGACGCCCTTTACTCTACTAACAGTATTTTTAGTCACGCCGTGCGCGATAGGCGTCAATTGGAACCAAGATGCAATTTCAGTTACTAATCGGTACGGCAACAAATTAGATAACAACTGATATTTATCAACAATCGAATGGATTCATCGGTTAATAATCAGTATGTGAACAAACGCGAATTCCTGTATATATACTGGCACCGTTCCGACTGTTTGAGATTAATTAATATGGCACGATAAAAATTGGATAAGGGTCATTGAAATGTAGTTTAGAGTATTTTGTTTACAAATATTAAATATACATATTGGTGACGAACACTGCCGATGTATTTCACTTTACTTATAAAAGATTCCGCCAGCATATCACCGAGTGTAATGGTTTTCCTTCTTAGTCTGCGATCGGGTATGACAAGAATTTAGTGGGAGAGTGTTCCATTCATAATAAAATATACCCTTTTCTGGATCGTACACGAGTAAACTTATGGCGTTAACAATTCAAAGGAAGACCTTCTCTGTTCCTTTACAATATTAACTTCAGAAGTCCAAACTCGTACGTTCCTCCATCAAGAGTTTATTGAACAAACAATATGCAGTTTTTGACTCAATAATAAATAACGTTGCTCAGTTTTAGGCATTGCAAAATGAAAATCGAGAAAATAATCTGGTAAAATATTTTCGATGTCCCTGACGGAAGTTACAGAACGATGATGAGATAAGTAAGGAATTTATTCGATACTTTTTGTCGGATTATGTTATTAGACGAACAGTATTGGATGTGCTAGACGAGACAGACGGGAATAATGTATTCAAACAGACGGATAACATTCGAGCTTTGACGGCGAAAAGCGATGGAAACTTGAATAATATCTTGTAGCAGTAATATTTTTCTCAACATATCAAAACGTTTATCCTAACAATTAACTTATGTCGGGGAAATCTTATCCGAATAATAAAACAGATTGTAGAGGCAGTCAAAAACATCAAGCTTTCACTCAAAATATTTAAAAGCAAAGCTTTCGAGTGCGTACAGTTTCTCGTCCACAGTACCTGAAACAAATTGAGAACAGAAACTGAATAAGATACAGTAAACTTCAAACCTAAATCAAAACACTCAGAGGGGTAGATGATGCCATGTCATTTAATGTCGGCCTAGCTCTGTGAATCAAGATGCTTTCTTACAGTTTTAAATCCATTTCGATTGTGGAACCTACAATTGCGAAACTACTTTGAACTGTTGGGTGACCATGGCTGATAGCCTGGTCTCTAATTTTACTATTGCTCGGAGTGACTGCAGGTGTTCAGTACGGACGGACAAACCCTTATGCTCAGCAATGCGGGTCTGTACGTGACGTGTGGTCTCTCCACAGTGGGTAGCCTGACACTGGCTACACGTATATTGGTATACCACATTACTGCGCAACAAGACGGGCATCCTTTCCTTAACTCTGAAAAAAAATGAATAAAGAAACCATTGGTGAAAGTGATACTTGAATCTAATTGCGGATAATATATTTGAACTAGTGAGCAAAGTTTTTTTTTCCCAATGGTGTTGGATGGCATGAGGTAAGGTGCAGTAAAGAAAAATATATTTTTACCGACTGTGGTGACAGGTGCTTCCACCTTTAATATGATATCTATTATTTTACGATATGATCTTTCGTAAAGCAAAGAGTTAACTATTTCTTCAAAAGTATCTGCGTAAATTATCGAGTTCTATGGAAAAACTGACGTAAGTAGAACAAATTTTGTGCGCACGGTCAACCAAACAGGAGACTAACGAAACTTAATAACTGATTGAAACTGCACTATCAAATTTCATCCCAAGCCCGCTGGAGGTTGGCTTACGGAACACGCTAATTTCAAAAGAATTTACCAATTTTGTATGAGACATCGATGACATTCAATATATTATTTTCAATTTCAAATGCAAATTTGATTCCACGATGCTGACTGTTCAAGTAGCTCAGAAATTTATTTACGTGATTTGAGGATCTAGAAAGTAGGAAGGTATCATCAAAATATCTACGGTGGAAGACCGGTTTAAAGGAGGCAGGGCAATTGTCTAAACAATTTTGTTCATGAAAGGCTGAAAATATATTCGCTAATGTAGGAGACACAGATCGATGTATTCACATCGATCTGTGAATACAAGCTTTCATTTAAAAAAATAGGGTGTCTCTATTACACAGGTTCAAACATTTCTTGAACAATTTTTAATCAAATCCTAAATAATCGCGTACACCATTCGTGAAATTTTTTTCAAAATAATTTCAATGGTTTTGTCTACCGAATATTTGTAAACAGGGATACTACATTGAAATTTGCCAATTTATAACCTAGGTTTGGTAAATGGGTAATTTCACCAACAAACGCATAATTATCCTTAATTGTAAACTCATTCTGACAAAGTGGGGACAACAGAGAAACTTGAGTAGTAGTAGTAGAAGTAGTGGTTTCTTCTGTTTCCCACCGGAGCTCCAACGTGTAGACACTGCGTTCTCCCCTGTAGGGCACAGTGATCCGTTGATCCGGCACAGCATTGTGCACTAAGTTAAGTTAAAATCGCAATTATAACTCAGGGGTGGCTGCGAGTTCAGGTACAGCGATGATTCAAACCTCGTTAGTTTCACACGACTTCGTATAGTGCGGTGTGTTTTTCCGGAAGCGATTTTTTTCGGTGTTCTGTTTCTGTGAGCAGGTGTTGTAGGTTGCACGTGGGTGCTCAAGAAGGCTTGTCGGCTGCTGTGAGTGCATCGCAATCCATAGTTAAGTGTTTCACACCGATTGCCACTTGGTGGCAACATGAGCATGGTGGTGCGTCCGGTCCCATGTCTACGTCCATTAGGTGATTGTGGGTTTTCCACATGTGTCCCGTGCATAGACGGTTAATGAACACTTGGTCTAACCTATTAGAAATCCTGGCGTCCCACTCTCCCACGGATGCTTTAACTACAAGCCTTTTTGTCCACTCTGTTGCCCAGAGTCGTTCCATCGTGATGTTATACGTGTTGACTGGTTCCAAGTCTCGGTAATGTATGGAGATGAATCGTTCTTTCTCGGACATCGTGAATAGGTCGTTTACATTTTTCTAAGTGCAGGGTGATCAAAGTGCGGAATTTTCTGCTGGGTGAAAACACTCAGACTGTCTGAAAATATAACATATTTGGAGACGCAGTCACTTTTTGTATTGGAGATGGCCAATCGAGTGCGTACAGCTCAGCATAAAATACAGAAGCCTCATGAAGTAGGGCGGCCAAACGCGAGGTCCCTTCGCCTACGGCGACAGCTCCCACTCCGTCCGATGTTCTGGAGACGTCAGTGTATATATGGTGGTGCTCAAAGTACTGTTCATCAAGTAGTCGCTAGAACTCTCGACGGTACGTGTTGGTTGAGGTTGTTGCTTTTGGGTACGTTTGCAAATCTTGGTTGACCAGCGGCGGGCTGATCTACCACGTTGTTGTGTTGATTTGAATGATTCGACATGAGAAAGAAGGCTTGATTGCTTTGCGACTGATGTTTAGCGAGGTCAGTTAGTTGTCCTCACGTAGAAAAAAGGTGGGCATTTGTTCTCCTTAGCCACAAAGAGGCGCTTATCGAGAATGTTGGTGACGTCACCGAGTGGTGGGCTATTGATGTAGTTCCTTGTCTTGAAATAGTGTTGTAGAGAGTCTCTCCGTAGCGGAAGAGGAAGCTCGTTGGCAAGCACGTTCATAGATTCGATAGGTGTGGAACGGAAAGCACCGGTTGGGAAACGCAGGGCATTGTTTACGATGATGGAGAGAGGTTCATAAGTGTTTTTGGTTGCTGAACCGTAAACAATTGCTCCTTTTTCAATGCGCGAGCGTATTATTGTTCTGAATAACGTCATGCCGGTGTCAATATTGGCACCGAATTTCAAGAATGTTACAGAGAGGTTGAGTCAGGTGTTTTTTTTGCAGCGAGTCTACAGGGCTGTAATATGAGGTCGCCATGTGAGTTTAGGGTCCCACACAAGGCCGAGGAATTTTATTGATTCCTCGTATACTAGAGGACTGTTGTTCAACGTTAGGGCTGGTTTTAGGTGTAAGCCGGGCACATGAGTAAAGTACATGCTTTTTATTTTGGAACGGCGAGTATCGGAATCCGTTTAATTAGGCCCAGCTCCCGAATAGGTTTAAACATTTATGGACTTCCTGTTGAGTTCTTAAGCTAGGGTGCCTGTAGCTTATTTGTAAGTCGTCTACGTATAGTAATGAAAGCTATCTTTCGTCGCGCGGGAGAATCTGCTACCTGGTCAATTTTGAGCATAAAAAGAGTGACACTGAGGACGCTTCCTTAGGGGACGTCATTTCTTGCTTGCGGATAGAATGGTGACAGGGTGTCGCCGACATTAACCCTGAAGGTGTGATTTAGTAAGAATTGGTGGATGTAACGTGGTAAGTGGCCTGTCATCCCTTTACGGTGGAGATCATTCATTATGCCCTATTTCCAGGTAGTATCGTATGCTTTTTCCACGTCGAAATATATGGAAGCCACGTGTTCCCCTATGACAAATGCCTTTCTAATGTCAGATTCCAGTCTTACAAGGTGGTCCGTCGTAGAGTAGCGCTTGCGGCCGCCACACTGGATGCTGTTCAGGCCTGCAATCATAGCAAGGCCGTCGGCAATGCGCGTGTTTTTCTTTTTTTTCGTGGTCTTGCAGAGGACGCTGGTATGAGAGATGAGGTGATAGTTACGTGGGTCACCGTGGATTTTCCCACGGTTTGGGTATTGGGATAATTACAGATTCCCGCTATTGATCGGGAAAAATGAGTTTGAATACAAAGTGTTGAACACTTGTAATAAGTGCTCACGGGCGTCATCTTGGAAATTCATGATCATGTTGATGAGCACCCGGTCTGGCCCAGGTGAAGTTTCACGTGCATGGTCTATGGCGCACTGTAGTTCGTGGAGGGAGAAAGGTTTGTTATAGGCCTCTTAGTTGCGAGGAGTAAAGTCAAGCAGCCGTGTATTTTGTTGATTGCGATATCTGGCTAAAAGTTTGAGCTAGTTTATTTGCGATTTCCGCGTGGGGAGAATAAGTTCTGCCTCCGTCTGAAAGGATGTTAATAGGTCGCTCAGGTTTTCCCTGGATGCATCGGATTTTCTCCCACACTTGGGAGAGGGGGGGGGAGGTGTTTCGATTAATCGTGATGACTAACCGAGCCAAGCTTTCACGTTTCTTCTCTACTAGAAGTTTTCAGTATACAGCTGATGCCCTTTTCAACGCTAGTCGGTTCCTGTGGGACCGTGCACGTCGGTAGGCATTGTATAGCCTTTCACACTTATCTCTTGCTTCTTACACCTCTCGGCATCCCCATGGTTTCGGAAAGGAGGTTAAAGAGGCATATTGGGGAATGCTTGCCTCGGCTGCAGCGTGAAACATTGTTTTGTTGGGCGACGAGGTCGTGATCCAAAAAGTTCCCGGGTATGCCATCCATATCGCTCCACGCGATGTGAGCTGAATATTCCGCCTAGCTAGCTTCCCGGTAGTTGAATCGAAGTTCTTGTGTGGCAGGGTTTTTGGTTGGTTGGTGAGAAACGATATGATGACTGGGTTTGGTCGCTGCCGTGTGTTGAAGGCAAAACTACCCAAACGAGTTGGGGTGCTAGAGTGGGGGAGCTTATGGATAAATCGATGGCAGTTTCACTTTCGGGGGTGATTCGAGTTGGTTGTTCGTCGTTGAGAAAGCCCAGGTTGTGAGTGTTTATGGTGTTAGCCATTATAACTCCCCTGGAGTCTGTTCTCATGCATCCCCATGTTTCATGGTAGCTGTTGAAGTCTCCAAGGAGGAGTATTGGCGAAGGCAGTTGGTTTATCAATTCGGTCATTGGTGCTTCAGAGAGGTCATGGCTTCGTTTCGAGTAGATGAATACCATCGTTATTGGCATTGGGACGCATATCTTTAAAGCGATAGCTTAGAGTTCTGTCTTCAGGGAAGGTGAGGTACGCTCTGCTGGATCATGAGTGCCACTCCGCCGTGAGCAATCACCTTAGTGTGAACTTTGCAGCGATATATGATATATTGTGGGATTCTGAAGGTGGAAGTTTTTAGGAGTTTGATCTTTTGGAGGCATATCACCAAAGGTTTATGGGTGGCGATTATGGATAGTAATTTGTTTTGCTTGTTTCAGAGTCCCTTCTAGTTCCACTGAAGTATTTTGGTGTTCATTTTGAAGGCTGTTCACAATCAGACCTTGATGATCTAGAGTGGTCGCATGTTTTGCTGGAGCTTTTGTGGTGTTCACGTTGTTCAGTTTACCCAGGGGTTATGGGTCGGTAGTGTTCACGGGAGTTTCAGCCTTCGGTGGAAGGTGGTCTGCTGCGATTGCTGCGGTCGCGGCTGCGAGTGCTCTTGTGGTAGGATGAAGGTTTGTGCTCTTTGTGTTTAGTGCGCTCTTCTTCTTTGGTAGCTTTTTTGATCTGCGTGGGTGGTTGTGTGGAGTGCGAGCTAGTAGGGCCAGGTCGTGGAGGCCGTAATCGTTTTCGCTGGTGGCGTGGTTGTGAGTAGAGTTTGTTAACGAGGGGTCGCGTCTCTTGCAGTGGTTCTCCACGCGTGGAACAGTGTTTGAGACAGGTGGAGGTAGTTCTGGAATTTGGGCCTTGTGAGCCGTTACTTGAGGGTTGTTACTGTATTCCTGGCATTTATAACATCGCATCGGACGTCTCAAATGGTGTAGCCTTTGTTTTGGTGGCGCAGAAGGGAATGTCAAGATATTTAGGTGGAGGATGGCAGTTGAATTTTAGTATTAAGGTTGTGGTAGTCTCTCAATGGTGTGATTTTTGGTGCGATTTTTCTTCGTCAACGCAGTTTTCGTATTGCACGAGTCCAGTGATGTACTCTTCGATTTCCTCCTTCGGGATTTCTTCAACGTAGATCAAACCTGAACTTTTAGTGAAAGTCGGATGCAGTACTATTTTGCATGCCTTTTCACAGTCTAGCTTTGGAGAGAATCGTGTCACTTTAAAGTTTTGTGTCTACTCTGATGGCAAAGCTCAGGACAGGGCGGCTAGTGAAAGCCCAGCTCTTTTCGAAGAGTGTATGGACAAATATCCGGTCTGTCGTTGGGGTCGAAGATGATCTTCAGGTGTTCGGGAAAGGTACGACTATTGTTGAACAAGTTGTGTTTATTGAATAGCGTGTATTGCTTCCTCCTTGCAGCCCTCGGAGCTCGATGTTTTTTTTTGTGGGGTGAAGAGTTGTCGAAGTTGTCGTCGGACGTAGATGTAGAGGTACTTGCGTAATTTGCGGGTTCTTTAGCTTGTTAGTTCTTTACTCGTTCGTGGATATGGAGAAAAATGACCTTGACATGACCGTCGAGCCTCGTTAGACAGTCGTTAATTGTGCTAGGTTCTGAGGCGAAAACATCTGCTTCGTGCTCAGAGAGACCGGTCGTTTGGCTTAACAGATTCATTATTTCCTGGACGTTCCTGGTTAACTCGTCGATGCGGTTGTCTCTCCGGTCGTCTTCGGTTGAGGTGGCGCTGGTCATCTTGGAGAGGCTGACATTCATGGCCGTTGGAATCTTGGTTGGGGATGCTGTTTCCTCCTAAATGGAGTTTCTTTCTACTTCCCATTGGACCCCTGGTTTGCGCCAGGGGCCTGGGAGCTCACTTAATAGGCCTCTTGATCGGCTTTACAGATTTTAAATTAAGTTAAATATAAAGTATCACGAACAATGCAAGCAAACGTGTGGTTTAAGGTCCCAGCACAAACTAGGGACCAGCCGGTGGTATGTAAAGGATTCTCGGTTAATAATCGGTATGTGAACAAACGCGAATTTTATCAGCAAATAAATTTAGGAATCACTTCCAACAATGGTTTCTCTATTCAATATTTTTTTTAGAGGTAAGGTCAGGATGCCCGTCATGGTGCAAAGTAATGCGGTATACAAACATACGTATAACCAGTGTCAGGTTCATACTGTGGAAAGACAACACGTCACCTACATACTCACATTGCTGAGCACAAGGAGGTGTCCGTCCGTACTGGTAGACCTGCACTCACTCCGAGCAATAATAAAATTAGAGACCACGCAATTTGCCATTGGCACCCAATAGTTTAAAGTAGTTTCACAATTGTAGGTTCCACAGTCAGACCGGATTTAAATTTGTTAGAAATCATCTTGATCGCCAAACTGGGCTGACATTAAATGACATGGCATCATCTAACCCTCTGAGTGTTTTGGTTTAGATTTTTAGATGCGATTTTATTGTGCGTAATTGTTGAAGTTTACTGTATCTTATTTAGTTTCTGTTCTTTATTTGTTTCAGGTACTGAGGATGAGTAGCTGTACTCACACGGAAGAGTTACTTCTAAATATATAGTGAAAACGTGATGTTTTTAACTGCCTTTATTATCACCTTTGTAATTCGGATAAGATTTCCCGACATGAGTCAATTGCTGGTATTATCAGGGGAAGATATGGATCAGAAGGATTAAGGCAATTCAGAACCTTGGAAAATGCCGACTTAAAACTGGATAATTGCAGTTTTGACCTTCAGTTTTTAGCAACTTGCTTAGCAAATAATCTTACTCCTAAATTCGTGACATTTCGGCTCTCTGATTGTAAACATGAATTACTGGAGGAAATTGCTGCGGGAGGAAATTCAGAAGAAGTGTGACCTGAATGCGATGATTGAGTAGCAACGGCAACTAGCCCACAAGACGCTCCATGACCTCACGTCATGGCTGGACTTCAACCATCTGCTCTGCTAAATTAGAGATGTCAATACTAAAAGATATAATTGTACCCAGCAAACTCACAGTAGGAAACTTTTTCGCCTTGGTTTGACCCATCAATTTGAATCCCTTAAACCTGACGAGGTAATTTTTAATAGATCTCCACGGAACCTTTCCTCTCCTGAGAAGGAAGCGTTGGGTTATGGTTTGAAATACCGTTTTAATTCTTGCAAAATCAGATACTCCTCCAATTTTTTAGCATTTAAGAAATTCTATATGTCCCTAGGTCTAGGAGAACAAACAATTTTTAAGGCAATATAGACTCGATTAATTCTGTAATTTCTACTATTAAAAACATTGCATTTTCTCCATACCATTCCTACTCTAGCAGACTGCCTTGGCATCGTCACTTAAAGATAAATACACTAAAAATTCTGGCCTTGGATCCATCGGTTATGATCTGTATGCCTGACAAGGGTAACTGTGTAGTCATTATGGATAAACTGAATATTTGGATAAAATGTCACAAATATGGTCTGATACTATAAAATTTGTCCCTGTTGTTGACTATTGGTTAAAATTCCTGTTCAAAATTGAAGATGAAGTGAACAGTTTTATTGACGAGTTGTCCAAAAAGGGTGTGATAACAGAAGATGCGAGATCTCATCTAAAGTCAATCGGGTCGAAATTTGGAATAATGTTTGGCCTACCAAGGGTTCATAAACCAAATCTACCTACTAGACCGATTCTTTCAACCGTAGCGACTGCCAATTATAGATTATAAAAGTTTTTAGTCGCGCTGTTGTCCCCACTTTGTTAGAATGAGTTTACAATTGAAGATATGTTTTGCGTTTATTGATGAAATTACCCATTTACCAAACATGGGTTATACCATGGCAAGTTCCGATGTAGTATCCTGGCTCACAAATATTCCAGTAGACGAAACCATTGAAATTATGTTCAACAATTTTCACTAGTGGTGTACGCGCTTATTTCGGATTTGCTAAAAATTTGTTCAAGTAATATTTGAACATGTGTACTATAGATAATCTATTTATTTTCAATGAAAACGTGTATTCACAGAAAGATGGTGTCCTCATGGGCGGCTGTGGGCCTCCTACATTAGCGAATATATTTTTGGACTTTCACGAACAAAATTGATTAGACAATTCTTGTCTTGCATTGAGTCTGCCCTCTAGGCAAACTGATTTCTCCTCGGAGCGGAACCGAAATCAACGTCATTGCCTTGCACTGGTTTGCATCTTGAGGGAAAAATTGCCCTGCCTCCTGTAAACAGGTCTTCAACCATAGATATGTTTATGATACCTTAATATTTTTTAGATCCACAAATCAAGCGAATCAATTTCTGAGCTACTTGAACGGTCGGCATCGTGGCATCAAATTTACATTTGAAATTGAAAATAATAAATTGAATTTCTTGGATGTGTCTCTAACAAAATTCGTAAACTATTTTGAAACTAGCGTGTTTCGCAAGCTAACCTCCAGCAGCCTTGGTATGAAATTTGATAGTGAAGTTTCATTCAGTTATAAAGTTTCATTAGTCTTTTGTTTGGTTGACCGTGACACCAAAATTTGTTCAACTTACGTCAATTTACCATGTATAGACATACTGCAGTTTCCCCCTAGTTAGGAGGGTGGCTAAGTTAGCTTACACAGAGGGGGGAGGCACCTAATCTCCCCACCACAAGACCGTCGTGTACATGCCGAGGCTAAACTCGCGACATGCAACACCAGAGGCTGATACTGCAGTCGGACACGCTAGCCACTCGGCCAGGGCGGCCTCTCAATTTTTCCAAAGAACTCGATAATTTACGCAGTTACTTTTGTAGAAATGGCTATCATATTTCATTACTAGAGAGCATTTTCGTAAAAAAATAGATACCATGTTCAAGGTGAAAGCACATGTCGCCACAGTCAGTAAAAATATCATTTGGTTCACTGCACCTTACCTCGTGCCATCCAACACTATTGTGAAAAAACAACTTTGGTCACTTGTTCAAAAATATTATCCGCAATTAGATTCAAGAATCACTTGCAACGATGGTTTCTCTATTCATTTTTTTTTCAGAATCAAGGACAGGATGCCCGTGTTGTTGCGAAGTAAAGTGGTATACAAATATACGTGTAGCCAGTGTCAGGCTACCTACTGTGGAGAGACAACCCGTCACCCACACACGCGCACTGCTGAGCACAAGGGGGTGTCCGTCCGTACTTGTAGACCCGCACTCACTCCGAGGAATATTAAAATTAGAGACCACGCAATTAGCCTTGGTCACCCACTTGTTCTAAGTAGTTTCATAATTGTAGGTTCCACAGTCAGACTGGATTTAAAATTGTTATAAAGTATCTTCATTCAGTAAACTAGGCTGACATTAAATGACATGGCATCATCTACCCATCTGAGGGTATTGGTTTAGGTTTTTAGATGTGATTATATAGTACGTAATTGTTGAAGTGTTCTGTATCTTATTCATTTTCTGGTCTCCATTTGTTTCAGGTACTGAGAATGAGTAGCTGTAGGCACTCAAATGCTTTACTTCTAAATATATAAAGTGAAAACGTTATGTTTTTAGCTGCCTTCATTATCCGTTCTAACAATTCAATATCATGAACACCATATGGTCTGCACTTTAGTATAGCTGACAGTGTTTTGTTGAATGCCATTTTTTCAAACTATATGCTAGTGTTGAGGTTTCACGATGACGGACTTAGTAAAAGCAGTTACAATCGTGAACATGGAATCACATGTCCTACACTATATTTTGTTATGTCAGTTTTATGGTATACAGGGATTGTTTTCATATTTCCGCCAATCAACGGGGCTTTACACATAAAATACACACTGAACCCAATCATAATGATGTGCAAGGTCAGAATTATCTAAAATTTTATTAACAATACTCGTATAGAGGCCTGCAAAATTATTTCCATTGATGGCAAAAAAATTATCTCTTTACTTAGTCCAACACCATCGTATATTATAACATTTCCATACATAGTCTGGTAATGGGTTTCAATTCTTAAATATCACACATGGGACTTCATTATCAACTACAGTTTTTGAATAGTGAAAGCGGAAACAAAGGTTCGACGTAAATCATCTCTACTGTGCCATCGGTGCGAATCTGATATGGCACGTTATAATTTACAATATAAAAGTCCATGAACTTACAGAAATCATCCATTTTGTCGTAGGAATCACATGACGTGGCGTTGGAAAGTGACTAGTACAAGGGGATGGAAAACCGTAAATACATGGGGCTAGGAAACCGCGAATAGTTTGGGTGGTGGAATTCATGAATACATGGTGTTGAAAGATCGCGAATAAATGGGCTTGGAGGATCCTGAGAACGTGGGTTTGAGAAGTGAAAATGCGCCAACATAATGTTAATAGGGGTCTAATACATTGTACACTAACAGCCTAACTTATACATCAAAAAGAATTACAGCGTTGAAGATATCCATGCAGGCATATCATTAAATTAGTGTACTATTCACTGCCGTATTGCGCTCAGAATGAGTTTGTATAATATTCTTAACATAGGCTATATATTGATTGACATTATGACGCATACTCAGGCGCATAAAAATGTTCTCTTTTTTGAAAGATACATAAACATCTAGATTATTTGAATCGAACAAAATTACATGGCACCATTCAAAAGTGCCGGACTCACCACGAGTACTTGGGGATCTCAAATACCAACGTGCTCACTGTTCCATTAACATTACAAATGATTATTTCAAGGAGCGATTATTTGATAGGTATCTCTTGAGCATATTGTTTCGACAGGTTCTGTTGATGCTCTACAAGCCTAGACATAATACTGATGGAAACTTCAAATAAATTTTCAATCGAAACTCATTCCAGGTCCCGAACGAGCGGTCGCTCCTTGAATGAGGGCTGTAACTTCCATAGTTGCATGTACGATAAAAAATAATCCAGCATGGGTGTACATATACATGCCTATGCATGTATTCATATACATGCATATGCATTCATATACATACATGCATGCATATATGCATGCACGTATACATCCGTTTACATACATACCTATATGTATACCCATATACAGATATATACATACGTACATATACACACACATACTTATAGATGCATTTGCTCTGATATACACATATTCATACTTGTACATACCTACGTATGTACACATATACACGCACGCATATGCATACATATACATGACCTAACTCATACATACATACACATATACATACATACACATATACACACATACACATACCTATACCAATACCTTCACATGCATACATACAAACATAAATATTTACATACACCTGCACAAACATACATATATAGACATGCATACACAAATATATACGAATATACTTACCTACATACATGCACGTACACATACTTATGCACACATATACACATATACACGTGCACACATACGACATGTTCATGCACACTCATACATACATCTGGACACACATAAACATTCAACTAGAAATGCTATAACAACGTGTCATTATCGTCAGTTTTTAAACATAATTTCTATCTGCGAAATAGCCAGAACATACTTAAAATTGGGCGAGTATTCAAATGATACAACAGTGAAGTACAGAGGCGAGATGAGCATACTCCCACACGAAAAGTCAAGGCAATATTTGTTCCTATGACAAAGATTGTTACATCAGAAACGGTACTATTAAAATCCTCGAAAAGACAGAGCACGCTCATCGTTTGTATGATACGATTGTAACATCCAGATAGTCGACAAGTTATCCTCTCAGGTGAATATCAGACAATTGTGATTAGTAGCAATTTAGGGAGGAGCTACTATCAGAAGATGAAATGTTTCTAAGAAACTGATTTGGAGAGGAAAGAGCTAGCAAATGATGTGATGTTGAGGTGCTTCCGAAAATTGTAGGTGGTAAGCAGAGATAATACACACCATTAATCGGAATGACAGATCACGCTATTTGTTTATGGGACAGCGTTCATTACATAAAAACCATTTTGGTAATTTCCCGAAACAATTGTTTGATGTCTCAAGTTGCAGCAAGTAAATGTAATTTCTGAGTAAAAATTACGAGATGGCACTTCACAATAAAATTGTTGACAAAGTGATGGTTTGGAATTGGTCTGCCGATTAGTGATTATTACGCCCGTTCTTGAAGGACGCGTTTGATTTTCGAGGTCTACTGGTAGGTTGTTCCGGAATTTTGGTCCAGTGATCGGAAAAGCTCTGTAAGCAGTTTCCGTTTTTCCCTGTTCTACGTGTTAAGTTTGTATTTGTATATAACTTTCTTTGTGTACGTTGTTTCTATTCAAGAACTAGACTTTCAGGAGACTGTTATACAAAGTTTCCGAGCTCGGCATCGGTGGACAAGTATTTTGTTGGCTGCGCTCCTGGCTAACAGGATGCGAGCAAAGAGTTGCCATCGGCCAAGCAATATCCCAGAGAGCATTTCGTCACTTCTGGGGTGTCTCAGAGCAGCCTGCTGCGTCCGTTCCTTTTCCAAATCTGTGTGCAAGGTATAGAAAGTTGAAGATGACTTAAAGCTCTTATTCTGCATGGTAGGAGCGGGACTGAGTCACGATTGATCTAGATGGACCTCGAAAAACTCAAGCGTGCCCTTTAGATGCTCATTAATGTGGCTAAATACACAGTAATGCAGATGGGGCGTCACAATGCAAACTTCAAGACCACAACGACTGAAAGTTACCTTACCTGCTATTTAGCACCAGCAAAACTTGGATGCCCTATTTGAAAAAAAAACGGAGCGCGTATGTCAACCGCACTACTGATTTCGTTTCTCGTAAATTCCTGAGATATATGAGGTATAGTGCTGCCGCTTTGCAAATTCCCCGTCCGCCTCCAGTACGATGGTCAAACACATCCGGCAATGTGCTTCTAAGCTCATCTCGAAGCTACGCAACCGCAGCAACGAGGATCGGCTCAAAGACTTTCGCCTCAAAACCTAAGGAAACTAAGTTTGAGTTGTCAGCTCTTTGAAACCTTTAGATACTTGATATATTTCATCAATGCAAGTACTGTCGGCCTCTTCAACCAAGACTACAATTTTTATACCGGGAACTTGTGAAGGAACGTCTCGCTACGACTATAGCGCAACACATTTTCCCGATCGCAATCCCGTTGATTTGGAGCAACCTTCTAGCGGCGATAGGTGGAACGGAATCCTCTTTCGGTACGTGAGACGACCGACTAAGCATGACAAGGCGTTCCATAAAGTAGCAGGGATATTTTTTATGATCATAATGGTTATTGTTTGGTATGGTAATATTATTAAAATTAGTGTAATTACTATTGCTAGTACAAATTTCCATATCAGTACGAATAGAATTATTTATAATGAAATTTTAATTATTCATTTTGAAACATCTATCCCTTGCGTGATGTATTGGTTTTATAATAGGCAGAGGCAACTTACCTCCACCCCTAAGCCCATAACAAGGCCATGGTGATGGAAGTGAGCTCACTACCACTCTTAAGCCCATGTTATTATTACCGACTTCCGTAAGTCTGAAGGCCATCTGTTGCTCGCAAACCATACACCGGAAACAAGCAGATGCTCGGGAGCAGGATATTCGGAAATCGAAACTGCATGCACCATAGGAGAGCCAGCTGCTCAAACTCGACAGGGCTGCATAAGTTCCGAAGCGTACCAGCACTTCTTTTCCTTCCCAGTTGGTCAGTAGAACCCGTTCATGAGCGGTGACTTGTGATTCGGGGAGAATAAACAGCTTCTTTCATACATAACTGATCCGGGGTGGAATCCAATGTACTATTGGGGAACACTACGTCATATAAGTTGTGTTTGCCTCCCACTACAGGGATCCGAGTCTTATCCAACATGAGATAACTATTTATGAGGTAATAGGCGCCACCCCAGTACAAGAACCCATTGCAAACACGATAGTTCTCTCTTTGGTATGCTATTCGCGAAATGTACTGTAACATTGTGTTGTCAAAATTTGAATGATTCCGAGTGTTTTTTAGATTGAAATTCAGCAGCGGCACAAGCAGTTCTAGTTCAGAAAGATGTCCCTTTGACGACACACATCCACCTCAAAGTGGCAAAACGTTCCTCAAGTGATCACATGTGCAAGTGGAAAATTTATTCATCTAAATATTTGCCGAGGAAACATTTGGTTATGCGTTTGTCAACAAAATTTCATAATTTGTAAGCCTGTTTCGATATTGACCTTAGAGCTGCCGGGAGAATATATTCTACGGAGAGATCCCTCCGACGCCTCCTGAAGCTTCCGCAGGCAGGAACCAAAAGTGAATAGAAGACTTGTTTATAAAAACAATTGAGGAGTTTCCCTACCTAGGAAAGTAGACGTGCCACTCTTTATATTTATGTGCATATTTTTAAAACCTAATATCTCACATGACCATTTCAATTAAGACGTATCCTAGTTGTGAGCCCTATGAACCCCAACTTCTGGGCAAGCCAATACCCTACCCATGCCTTCATAGGAAAGAATGGGACTGTCGAGCGTATGGGCGTGCTCGTCTCTGGTTGACAGTCTAAGATTCGACCGCCTGAGATCTAAATATTTATTTTTCCATCTCCCCTCCCCCCTATCCTCTAATTGTTAATCTGACCCTCGACCGGCATTGGTGGGGTGGCTGCTATTGTAGACACTGGTGCTGGTAGCTGTGGGCCTTCTATATTTTTCGTCTTATCAACCCTACTTTTCCAATGTGTGTGCGTGAATTTGTATTGCTTCGTTAAGCGACACACGCAATGTGCTAGTTTGTTCCCATGAACTAATTTAATCTAATCTATATGGTATATTTTACCGACGTCGATAAGCGTGAATAGTACAATTGGCGTGAAGTGTGTAAGCCGATTAGGAAGGATTTTGAAGCACATTACTTATCAATAATAGTGTGGCGAGATGACTGACTTTGGATGGCGTTGCGAGAGTGATTTGATTTGATTTGATCCCCATTTCCACCAGAGCCTCAACGTCAGTCATAATAGGCTCCCCCGTAGGGCTCGACGATCATTGATTAAAGCAGGCTCGCACGCCCAAGTGTGCGAGGAAAAAACAAAATAACGCTTTCAACGTTAGAAAACAGTGAAAGTCCCAGCAATAACAGACGCACGCTGGTGCGCAAAAGAAAAAACGCTTACTCGAAACGGACCTCCGCTTCCATTCTTTTAGAACATTAACTGTGATATGTAAGCACCTTAGTGCGTACAGGTAGCATCAAGATTAGTACAACGTCAATGACTACACGGGCAAATTCAGCTGCGAAAGCAACGCAACACAACACAATATCCACAGCTACGCGGTCTAGTTGTATAAATACAATTTATTCATTTAGGTAAGATAAAGACTCAGATGAACCGAAACGAATCCTCGCCTCCAACCCCTCAGAACCTCATGTATATGTCCATACGCCAGTGCGCACAGATAGTATCGTCAAAATTGGTACGTACAAGGTTCACGGCTACTCGGACCAAGTCAGCTTCGACAGCAACGCAACCCAGCATTTACAGCCACACGATCCAGTAGTATTGGTAAAATATATTTACTCAGGAAAGATAAAGACTCAGATGCAACAAAACGAATCCTCGCCTCCAACAACTCAGAACCTCGTCAGTTATATGTCCATACGTCAGTG
>SDVV010006867.1:0-18145 GCA_016164225.1 Gammarus roeselii
GTTTGTGCTAGCTGAACGAAATGTTGTTTACTACCTACAGAGATATGCAACAATATCAAAATATGTGATTGCCTAATCGTAATAGGCCTGTGATGCACCTATAATGCGTTTAGTGTTATTAAAAATAATGTAGGGTCAATCAAGGACCTCTACAGTTTCCTCTAAGTAGAATGAAGGAACGTGTAAAGCAGCATCTTGGCGAAGAAACATCGTTCAAGTGCAAGAAACGTCTAAGCACATGAGGGAACTCGTCACACTTTGAGATAAATGGGGACGCGAATCTACTGGAGTCCGTGCTATTTGCCGAGAACATTTGAAAGAGAGAACCTGTCTACAGCTAGTCAGAACCAACGTGCGATTACCAAAAGACTACGACATGACAGTTGAACAAAGTGAAACAGATGTTGAAGAACGGATTAGGGAGACACAGGTAAAGAATAGAAGGCGCGTAAGGGATCCAGTGCAGGGCGCGGTGGCTATATAATGGAGGTCAATAACCATGGCAGAACAGAAGTTCGAATTACCTCTCTGAATTGTTCTGACCTAGCGGAGATTTGTGAAGCCTATGTCGCAGACCTCTGCAAAACAACTCAGTTAGTAGCTTTGCAGGAGACGTGGCTTCATCCCTGTCAGCTTAATTTACCATTTTCTCTGGGAGAAAAGATAGCTTCATTCTCAATTTCTTCTGTCGATGAGACGAGGAAAATCAGGGTGGGGAGGCCATATGGGGGGTTGATATTCTTATGGCAACAATCTCTGAGCCCACATATAAAAATTTAGGCAATACGATTGCAATAGAATCCTGAGTCTGAGCGTTACATCTAACGAGACCTCTGTGCTGTTCTCAAATGTTTACTTCCCTGTCAACTTGGGTGAAAATATGGAGGAATATCTCAGATACATGGGTGTTCCTGGGGGTATATAGGAGAGTAGGAAAGAGCAACAAGTGTGTATTGTAGGATATTTTATTGCCTCCTCAGACACAAATAAGTTCATTGAGATTGAAGAACTATTTGCTGAGCATAATGCTGCATTTCCGGACACAAGGCTGCTGCCACCGGACATGTACACGCATGCGAATCACGGTTCTCTTGCCATCTCATGGATTGATCATGTTGCTTTGCCCTCGCTGTTATTAGATGCAACAATTTCCTGTCACTTGCAGCCCGATGTTGCCTGCGCGGATCACCGTGTTTAAGGGGAAACTTTGAGTGTAGAGGGAGTGCAGACTCCTAGACAACCTTACTTTTGCGAGGTTAAGACGATTGATTGGAATTTTAATAATAAGAATCTACTGGACAGATTCTATGCTGAGCTCGATGTCCTTCTTACGGATATTCCTGATAGCTTTCTCAGAGTGAATGAAGGGTTTGGTAACGAAAGATTGAATGATCTGTAAGACTGTTCGAGGCGGTGCATATTAATTGCAGGACGGCGTGTTTTTGGCAGTAGAAACCTGAACAAATAAATCATCCCAGGCTGGAATGTACGAGCACGAGAACTGAATTATGCAGTGCGAGATGCCGTATTTGATTGGAATCATGCTGGAAGGCCTCGGGGAGGTCAACTTGTGGTCTCAATGAGGATAGCAAAGTTACGGTTTCGTAGAGAACTCGCGTTTTTGAGAGAGAACGAGCAACAGTTGTGCGCACAGGCTCTTCTAGCGAAATTGCGTGAAGGTAAATGTAAAAAATGATGGAAAGAAATTCAATCACTTAATCCTAAAAAGGAAGCACTTCCACTCACGGTGACGAGCGTAACTGGGGAAGCAATGATTGTAAGGGTCTGGGGGGGAACATTTCCAGCACACAGCTAATTCTGTTGACACGGAAGAGATTAGAGGTTGAATGCAAATCGCCCTCGATAATGTTCCTGCTGTTTACGAAATGGTTTTGGTGGCAGAGATTAGGAGCATTGTAAAAGGCCTCAAAAATAGTAAAGCTGTTGGAAATGACGACATACCGAGTGGAGTGTTCAGGAAAGCTCCCCACACACTGACTGCAGTGCTTGATCTCTTCCTTTCGGCTGCATTCATGTCAAGGAGCTACCAAGAGTGCTGATTCCTCTTCTGAAATGTGGACAAACCTCTTCTGAATTCCTCTTCTGAAATGTGAAACGAATGACCCTTCTAATATGGATAATTATCGCCCCATTGCTATTGCCACCTCAATTTCCAAGGTTCTTGAGCAGGTTATTCCTGCAGGACTGCAAACATTTTTGTCGAACGCAAACAGCCAGTTTGGATTCAAAAAGGGCCTTAGAACTGCAATGGCGATATCCGCATTGAAACAAACTGTTCAGGATTACAGATGTAGAGAATTCATCTGTTTTCTTTTATTTTTTTTCAAGACGCAAAAAAAGCTTTTGATAGAGTAAACCATTGGATTTTGTTCAAAAAGTTGATTAAGAGAGGAGCCCCTTTTCGTATTGCGCACTTGCTTGTATTTTGGTCCAGGAAACAAGAATTCTTAGTGCGATGGGGTAGTTTGAAATCGGTCACTTATCATTGTAAAACCAGAACTAGGCAGGGAGGTCAGCTATCGCCACTGTTGTATAACGTGTACTACACTGATGAGTTGAATTACCTTCTAAGTAGAAAAAACCAAAGGTGTAATGTCACTTACTGTTGTGTTAACAATCTTAGTTTTCAGATGATATGGTGTTGTTAGCACCGACTCTCTCAGCATTGCAAAAGCTTCTTAATATCTGTAATAACTCTGCTGAAGCTCATAATATTGCATATAACACTGCAAAAACTGTTTGTATGCTAGTTAGACCGTAGGACCCTAGTTAATATCTATCGACTGAGATACAACTAGGCAGTGTTGCACTGGATTATGTGGATAAATTTTAATATCTAGGGTACACGATCACAACAGATTGCACTGATGACAAGAATGTTGCAAAGGAAACAAGGCGGCTAAATGCAGTTGGTAACATGCTGATACGAAAATTCTCGGTTGCACCAAGGGAAGGTAAAATCCAGCTCTTCAAATCATATTGTTACCCGAATTATTGTAATGCACTGTGGAGAAAAACTTTCAATATAGCGTGAGGGAATGGACAGCGAGTTATGAAGACACATTCAGACGGTTGATGCAGGTCCCTCGCTCGACGTCAGCGAGCAGGTCTTTTGCTGAAAACCAATCAAATTCCATCAAGGTTCTGTTCCGTAAAGTGACACACAGCCTTATGACCCGAGTTATGGACTCTCCAAATGAAATCCTCGTTGCAATCTGCTCTGGTGATGCGCTCGCTGCCTCGTCATTGTTAATTCAACGGAAAGAATTACTATACGCATAGGCAGGATAGAGTTGTATGCCGTCTCTTATTCATTGATGTGTGCGGTAATTGTATAACATTGTTCGCAGCGTAACCCTAAAATAACATGAGTCAATTGTAATACTATGCCATGTTGGTTGTTAATAAAGCTTTGATTATTATTATTATTATTATTACCTGCCTCATGAATAAATCAATTTCTAGAGCAAAAACATTGAATTACACAAATTGCCCAGGCACGTTCATAGATCTCTTCAGGCTGGAAGCGCCCTCTGGGTGATATACGCCGCGGTATAACATCAAGTGTTAACGAGTAAATCCCAAATAATACGTGATTGAATTTTCCTTGCCTTGGAATAATCATCACGGTTTCATTAAACTTCATAGTATATAGCTGCGTTTGTATGACGTCTCAGAGCCTGGACTAGTTTCTGTTCGTAAGAAAAAGTTAGTTGGAAAGCCTAACACCAACGGGTAGACCGAATAATTTATGACATGATGTCAGAATCACGTGGTCGGACGTCATGGCCCCGCCCTACCTGCCCGTGAGGTCATTGGAGCCATACAGCTAATATTGGCATATCCAGTCTAGTCATTTTAAGCTCAACATTTTTGAGTTTTCAAGTAGTTTTTTTTTATTCTAAATATTTAAGTAAGCCATCATATTGAAGACGAGATCTTTAATATTTTATATTGGTCACAATTTTTGAGCAAACACAAACTAATTGATTAGAACAAATCAGTTTATAAAGGTAAAAATACTGTTCTTCCCCAAATTGCTGAAACGACAAGCTGAAACTTTGTTTATTTTTCGTTTGTGATTCTTGGGTAAATACTTTGATGTTTAACTTTTTCTACATAGAACAGCGGATATAATTGTAAATCTTTGGAGATCAGAGGTATTTTCTGACGAAATCCAGTATGACATCGTTTTGCAATTACCGATTTATATAACTATTTGCGCAATTTTAGTTCGAATAATTCGAAGGCCTTTTTTCAATGATAGACAGAGTTGGCGCAAATATTTATATTTACAGCGGCAGGAGAAAACGGATGTAATGTGATTTGTATGGGCGAGCGAGCGTCCATGACACTACGAATTCCTGTTTCGCGTTCGCGCCCCACGGGGGAGCCTATTATGACTCACGTTGAGGCTCCGGTGCAAAATGGTTCTCATATGCGGTAACCCTTTTGATGGGACAGCATTGGGCTTTAAAATTCGTCTATTGATTTATGAATGAGGAAGCAATGTGTTTTTCAGGCCTGTTTAAAAAAAACTATCATCTAAATGAGCCAAGCACATTCGGGCGTTGTTTAAATTGAAGATATCCTGACGGCCTGTTGCATAAAAAAACACTGTTTCCTCAAAATCAGAGATTAAGGATACCTAAAAAATGAAACTTCAGATTGAGTTCTTCGGTTCCTACAACCGAATACTGAACAAAACGGCATGATGAACTACAGTCGCTTTAATTCACATCGAAATGTCGGAACACCGAATAGCAGGTTGGCTCCAGTGACACTGGCATAAACGCTGATGCGGAGAATGCCATAGGTAAAAATCATTGTAATGAAATTAGCAGCAGGTGATAATTTATCCGGTTTACCCTGTGTTGTTAGTGTACCCTAGTTTCAGCAATCCCAATGGGCTCGTTGAAGTTGGTGCAATTATTGATTCATTGGATTTTCTCTACTGCACACTGTTATAAAAGCTCATCTTTACTGCCAGTAGCAGCCGGTGAAGGTGCTGTTATGTCTCTGAATGCTCCTCTTGTGTTAAATTTGTATGTCACATTTCCTATTTATTTTAGTATTAATGAATTGATTGACTCCAACTTTAGAGAAATGACAAGGGTAAATTTGTTAGGTCAGTTGAAGAAATATGTGCATGACACGGGATTTAGAAACGTCTGCAATAAAATAAAATGTACGGAGTTTCATAAAGGAATTTGATGGGATTATGATTGGTGAGGTAATATGTACATGGATAATTTGAGCATGATAGGGATCCATGGTTACCACACAGTATACAACACATGTGAGGAACATGTATGTAGAGGTTTGAGATTTGTTGACACTTATAATCAGTACCACTAGCACAAAGTATTGAAGCAAAAAAATTAAATATTGGATCTATTTACATTTACAACACAGAATATCAGTTTTGCATGTGCAACTACCAACTTGTGTATGCTTTCAATCCGTTGCTGGTTGCTATTGGATCCCATACCAAAAGAGTAGATGAGATGTCAAGAAGTTTTGAATCTGCATTTATTGGTCATTTTGCCAACAAGCCACATGATGGGTCTACCGCCTAAAAAACCACAGTTTCTAGGGAGGGCATTCATGCAGAACTGAGAGAGTTGCGCAAATATAAGGCTGCTAGGATGGAAATGTCCGTAGTGGTTTCCAGACAGGCAGCAGTGAGGTTGTGAGGTGTAAACTTCCTGAAGTTTACTCTGCTTTGGACATCGGAGAAGTTGAGCTCGGTGAACTTATGAGGATTGGCAAAACCAGTTTGTTTAGAGCTAGACTTCTGGATTCTTACCGGAGAACGATGCTGTTAGGTTGTGCCAAAAATTTAAGATTCCTTGAGGAGTTCAAGTCAGTTAACATGCATAGAGACTTAACCTACACTGCGATGACTGCGTCACACAGAGACTGGAGACTATTGCAAGAATGGCTGCTGTTGGCGGTGGTACAGCAACAGCAAGTCGGGGTGCGGCTAGGGGTGGGCTTGTTGGCATTGCGGTTGGTTCTTTGGAGGTCACGGGAGGGGGGGGTTCCGGTGGCCCCGGGGTGGTTCTGGTGGCCGGGGGGGTGGTTCTGGTGTCCGTTGTGGTGGTTTTGGTGTCCGCGGTGGCGGTTCTGGTGACGGTGCTAGCGGTCATAGAGCCCATGGGAGTAGTTCTGCTGTACGCAGGGGCAGGTCATTTGTCAGTGGTGGCGTTTCTGGTGGTTGCGGTGGCGGTGATGGTTGTGGTGGTCGGTCGGTTGCAATGATAGTTCTGGTAGTGGCAGTGGAGGTTCTAATGGTGGCAGTGGGGGTTCTGCTGGTCGCGGTGGTGATTCTGGTGGCTGCAGTGATGGCAGTTCTGCTGGCTGCGGGGACCATTCCGCTGGCTCTGGCGGCAGTTCTGCCAGATGCTTTGACAGTTCTGCTGGATACTGCGGCAGTTCTGCTAGCCGCAGTTGCGATTCTGGTAGCCGCTGTGGCGGTTCTGGTTCTGGTGTCCGCGATGGTTTTGCTGGGGGTTGATCAGGCAAATGTCAATAGTCATATGAAGAAGGAAGATTTTATTTTGGATTTTATATCTCACCTTTGCATCCCCTCCACAGCCCCAACAGGCCCGCCAACAGGGCATGCAGTCATGGGAGGCAGTACACCTCGGAGCACCAGCAATAAAAAAAACAGCATTGTACACGCATTGCAGCAGGACGCTGGTCGGAATGCGTTCCAAAGGTCCAAAGAAAACAAAACATCAAAGACAGTCAACAACTGTCAGCAACACAAATGAAGCCACAATATCACATCAAATTAGGTCTAGCAAAACTCATACAACACTCAAACAACACTGCCCCCAATTCCTCTGCCAGGGCCCTCCTGAAGCAGCAAAGTGAATCACTGCACCACATCAGCAGGGCAGCCAGTTCCAAATCTGCACACAGCCAGAATAAAAGAATTTGCTTTTATAGTCCGTCTGACAGCAAGGAACCACCAGCTTGAAAGAATGCCCATGTGTGCCAACATCCGGAGCTCTCTCAAACAGAGCTGACAAACCTGAATCAACAGAACAATGAAAAATCTTCCAACACTTCACAAGATCTGAATGCAACAACCGCCCCTCACAGAAAACAACTGCATTGCTCTCCCACGTTCCACACACATGAGCAGTAGTCCAAGATGGGTCTTATATGAGTAATAAACAAAGAGACCATGAAAACAGAGCTTCTATTGACAGTAGAGCGGAGCAGACTGATTGCCTGAGTGACAGCCTTTCTTACAGCACTCCTCACGTGGAGATGGAACCACAGCCTTGAGTCAACAAGCACTCTCATGTCCCTGAAGGAATGGTCAAGCTCAAGTATCACACCAGTCAAATTATAAGCAGTTCTATCATCAATCTGCTCCAATTCAAGACGGCCCCTGTAGAAACGCATAAAGACACACTTGTCTATGTTCATCAAGAGATTCTATGACAACAGCACAGACTGCACCAAATTCAGATCCCTCTGCAAGGAAGACCCACCCAGGCAAACTGCTTTTACATCGCGGGGGAAACTCAAATAAAGTTTGAAGTCATCAGCAAAGACCTTCCACTCACAAGTCACTCCTGCTGCAACATGATTGACGTATAGCAGGAACAAGAGCGGACTCAGCAGAGAACCCTAGGACACACCACTTGTCACCTCTCGGAAGTCACTGATAACTCCCCCCACAGGAACACACATTTGCCTCCCTATCAGAAAATTACGAATCCTATCCAACAGTCCACCCTGAATACCCACACATCTCGGTTTGTCCAACAAAACCAAATGACTGACAACATCAAACGCTCTAGAGAAACCTAGATAGACCACATCAATAACCATTCCTTGATCTACCCAATCAGCAACCTCACCCTAAGTAAGCAAAAGTTGGCCTTCAGTGCTTCTTCCCACCCTGAAACTAAATTGATCCGCAGACAAAATGCCAGAATCTTCCAGAAGAGAAACCAACTGGGACACAATAACCCGCTCCAGCACCTTACAGCAAACAGAAGTAAGACTCACAGGTCGATAATTGAAAGGGTTAGCTACTTCTTGAACCAGACTTGGATATAGGAACAACACGAAATTCCTTCCAGGCCTCCGGTAAAACTCCCAGGCCCAATGATTTGGCAAAAATCAAAGACAAGGGCATTGACAGCTGCCAAGAACATGAATTCAAAACACCAGGGTGGATGCTATCAGGTTCAGGGGCAGAAGATGAGTCTAACCACCCAGAACCTGGGAAACTAACAGTCGAGTCACACAAATCCCACTAAATTTTCCAGGAAAAAACTGAAAAAGGGAAGGGCTGGCAGGATCAACATCCACAAAAATAGACAACCTCACCAGATAGAACCTTCAGAGGATCAACAGAAGGACAGCCCTTTTTTCTAAAGCTTATACTGTGCCCAAGTTCTAGATCTACTGGTCATCAGTTCCCTTGGAGGGCCCCACAACCAGCTTGGTTGTGAAGCAGAGTCTCAGGAGAGAACTAACTTGTCCACAAGTGAATGGACAATTGACTGAAACAAACTATATTTCTCCACAGTGCTATACAGAAACTCTTAATGCCAGTCAACACTCTCTCAAACCTCTCTCATGCTCCTGTAATCACCACGAGACCACATAAATAATTTCAAACCAGGATCCCCTGCAACATCATTCATCTAAAAGATATACTCCACCAAGACAGGGGCATGGTGGCACCCCAGAAGAGGAGGCAAAACTGCCATAGAAGACACCCGATCCTTCTCCGTAGTCATCACCAGATCAAGAATGCTACCTGAATCAACAAAAGTACCTTGCCTCGCCCACTGAGTGAGTCCAAGAAGAACAGAACAATCAAGAAACTGTAAATCAAGGGGAGGGATATAATGATTAAAAACGTCTGAAGACCAATCCAATGTAGGCAAGGTAAAATCCCCCAAGAACAACAACCTCTCAGCCAACACAGAACTCCATCAAGAATTCAATTAGTTTAGCATTCTCCTCAGCTGAGTAGGAGGGTGGGCAGTACGCCACCACAAACAAAACATCATAATCAAGGAGGGAAATGGCAGCAAAATTAGGTAAAGTCACCTCTATTGGCACATACTTTGAATTGTTTGCAACATACAGACTCCATGCTTCTTCCTTCCCCCACCTCATTCTTCCTCACCAGCTGAAACCCTGGCAAATCAACAAAGGATGAGGACATTGAAGAATTCAACCACAACCCCTACACCCCCACCAACTGCATATCCCACCGCTGCACCATATGACCAACAGAAGTGACCTTATTCATCAGAGAATTCAAATTGACACAGCACCAACCTCAGACAGAAAAAATCCATCTGCAAAGACAGACTAGCTAGTTAAAAGCACCGCCTTTGCGGCCCCCCGGTATGCCATGGGTACCAGTCAGAGCTCCAGGACCACCACCACCAGAGTCACGACCGCCCCCAGCACCACCACCCCGCATCACGGCGGTTGCCCCAGTCCGAGTGCGCACCGCGCACTCCGGCATCACCGCGACCGCCAGCACCACCCTGCCCCCACCAACATTGCCCTGGCTATCAGCATCTCCGCGGTCACCAGCACCGTCATGCCCACGCGCTCCGCTCCCAACACCACGACTCACCACAGCGGTTGCCCCAGTCCGACCGTTACCGCCTCGATAATCACCAGCCAGTGCACAACCAGAAGAATCCCGGGAAATGACAACAGGCCCACCACAACCAGCACTGGGATCAGCCCCCCATCCTGCAGCAGCCGCCAAGAATTCACTTCTTTCCTCTCCTCACCCTCGTATGCCTTAAGAGCAGCCCTCCAAGTCAGCAACTCCATTCTTTGTCTGCTGGTTA
The DNA here is from genome assembly GCA_016164225.1 of Gammarus roeselii. NCBI lineage: Eukaryota > Metazoa > Arthropoda > Malacostraca > Amphipoda > Gammaridae > Gammarus > Gammarus roeselii. The sequence goes on from SDVV010006867.1 coordinate 9,876, forward strand.
GGTCTTTCTTAACGTAAAGACTCCTAAAACCATCCAAGCTCTTTAGCCTAGGGGCCTGTGAGAGCAGGTTGTGCCTGGAATCATCATTGGTCACCTTTGCTTGGAACAGATCTGTAGTGCCAATCTTGACCAAGTCAGTCAGAACAACAACACCTAAGACACGGCACACATCATGGAACTTTGCTTCCGCCAGCTCAATGGTCTCACACCCAAAACCTCTTGGCATAACTGAGCACTTCCTTTTCTCCCTCTCATTCAGCTCCCTCACTTCCTCAAAGACATCCGTCCTAAACAGCCCAACTCCAGAGGAACCATCAGTGGCTTGGTCTCCCAGAGCACCAGTCTGTTTACTTTTCTGAGCTGACTTGCAACTGCCCCCATTCCTCACACACGCCATCACACATCTAATCTGCCCCACCAATGCTCCGACTGCCACCAGCAATTGAGAAAATGACTTGAAGTTGGTTGACTGTCTCCGAATTATCTACGCTGCCTCGACAGTGAAAACAGATATACCTTACAGCACACGACGATTCTGATGAAGAAGCATCAATCAATCTCCCCTCAATACCCAAACACATGGTCTCTGAGTGGAAACCCCTCCAACAAACACCACAAAAAACAGGCTGACCACACAGCCTGGTATGGCAAAAGCCACACACCAAACCAGTGCTTGCAACAACTGCCCAGCTGCCCGCAAGACCACCAGCACTCCGCCTCCCACAACCCCGCACACTCACTCCGCAGCTGACAGCAAAGGCAAGGACAGCAGATCCAAAGCTGGTGACAGCAAGGAATAAGGCAAGCAGCGTTGCTCAGAAGCACCAGCGTCCCAAGGGGTAGACTGCAGCGAAGAAGCTGCACCACATCTCCGGATGTTGGCACATGTGGGCATCCTTTCAAGCGGGTGGTCCCTTGCTGTCAGATGGACTATAAACAGAGTTTTTTATTCTTGCTGTGTGCAGATTTGGAACCGGCTGCCTGCTGATGTGGTGCAGTTTGATTTACTTTGCAGCTTCAAGAAGGCCCTGGCGGAGGAATTGGGAGCAGTGTTGTATGAGTTTTGCTAGACTCAATTTGATGTGATATTGTGGCTTTGATTGGGTTGCCGAAAGTTGTGTGCAGTTGTTGACTGTCTTCATTGTTTTTGTTTTCTTTGGACCTATTGAGCGCATTCCGACCAGCTTCCTGCTGCAGTGCTTGTACTGTGCTGTTCATTTTGATTGCTGGCGCGCTGAGGTGTACTGCCTCCCATGCCTGCGTGACCCGTTGGCAGGGCTGTGGGGGCTGCAAAGGTGAGACATTGAGAAGTGGCCCCCCCCCAGACTTGCCCTTCTCTGCACCTCTAAGGCCAAAATTTCTTCCCTGCTGAACTCCTCCAGTGCCTGAATCACAGACTCCACTGAGCTTGTGCTGGAAGCATCACCATCCCCATATGGTTCTGTCACAACCAAACCGCCACTGGAACCCACACTCCTGGCATTGGTCTCAAGGCAACCAGAATTGAGCTCCACCCACTCCTCACGACTCTTCCCCTATCCCACGTAGTGGACCTTAACTCGCCTCTCACGGAGGTCCACCACCTTGACATTGTACATCTCTCCATCTTTTCCATCACAACACCTCAACAAGTCTCCCTTCTCAAGAACATTCCTCCCCCCAACCACCGCACATCCCGCTCCAAGCATTGCACTCCGCAAAGCAAGTATCTTGTTATGTATAACTGATTTTCAAATTTCATTTATTTGCCATAAAAATCCACATTAAAAAAGTTTCAATACAATAAAATAGGTTTTAGCACAATAAAAGAAGTTTCACTTTACTTCACCTCCTCTTGTCAGTAAAACGTTTCTTCTTCTTGTCAGTAAAACGTTTCTTCCTCTTGTTAGTAAAACTTTCAGTAAAACTGAAGCTGTATCCTTGTGGCAGATGGTTTCCAATAGGATCAGTAAAACGTGGTTAAGGGAAATGTGAAATTCCTAGTCACTTCTTCTAGCATTCCTAGTCAGATATTCAAACAAACAGTAGCAGTTAGTATTCGGTATGAGAACAAATTTGATCTGAAAATAGCCTGGAGGTATTTGTGGTTTGTGAGACTTGGCTTGCAGGCTCAGTTTGCTCTCCTTTTGTTGAGGCTTGTGGGTGTTCTGCTTCTGTTGTGAGGGGAGATTCACACAGTGGAGTGAGAAAACATGTGTTTGTATGTATTTGAAAAACTTGCTAAAATTTGAGAAGGTTGATCTAGACCTACCAAATGAAGCAGCAGTTTTTCTGGTTTAACTTGATGTGTGGATTTTGGCTGTTTACAGACCTAGATCATATGATGATCAGGAAACTCTTGAGCTGATAAATAGCTATGATTAGTGACTTCTGTGTTGGTTGGGAGGTTGTCTTGTTAGGGGATTGTCACGGGATGGCTTGCCACATGAACATACATTAGCCGTTGTGATTTAGATATATACCTTGGTGTGCCTTTGAGGCCACAAAACCCTCTTCCTTTTACTACTGTCTGCTTGTTTGTTTGGGTTCTTCCTTATCAAATGAGAGTGTGTGTGCAGACATGTAACACCAAGTAGCTAAATGTTTGATATTGACAGGTATATGTAGCCATAATATTTTACATCAGGTATATAGCTATTAACAATTACCAACTGTAAATTAGTATATTGCATCTAAGTCAACCAATGGTAAATATTCACAGAAAATTATAACTATTTTCATTTTTGACCTAAATCAAATCCCAAATAGGTTCATCACCATGAAAGGTATGGCCCTACAGATATCCCCCTTGAATTCATCCTTTGAAGGGAGCCAATAGTAACAATGTATTTAGATATCAATAATAGAATAAATACCCAGCTGATAATCCCATAGGATGAATATAGATTGTCTACTCAACATTCAGCAATAATTATCCAACCAAGATATCCTTCCACCTCACTACTTTATATTAACCAATAGTCCCCACAAATGTCTTTGGGCAGAGCCCCTATCAATTTAGTGGACTATACTCCTCCTAGGAAGTCTCACAATGTTTATCTAATTTGGTTGTCAATTATCTATTTGTGTTTGTTGTGGGCTTATTTACATCCCTTAGGAAGTGCCACCTCTAACTATTATAACTAACTACTCTAATCAAATTAGAAGTGGACTTATTTTCAACCCACTAGGGAAGGACCACATGATAACTAATTAATCTAATTATAAATAATAACTTAGGTGGACTTATTTACAACCCACTAGGGAAGGGCCACATGATATCTAACTAATCTACTTGTAATAATAATTTGGGTGGATTTATTTACAACCCATTAGGGAAGTGCCACACTTACCGGAGACGATGAATTGCCTGCAGACCACAAGTGATGGTTCACATTGAGGTTCAATCAGCTATGGTGAAGTTAACTTGTCCAGGATTTAGATTAGATTAGAGGGCTCCTTTTCACCAGTGTCTCAGTGGTGTCTCAGTAGAGACACCAGTAGTTGAATTCCCCAAAATTCCCACTAAAGTCCAATTGCATTTAAATAAGGCAAAGTCAAAATTTGATTCAAGTTTTTCTTATCTTGATTCTCAGATTAGATTTAGGAGTAATAAAGCAAGACTCAATTGTATGATCTTAACTGCTGAACTAAGCTGAATTGAGTGGATCAGTCATGAGTTGTTAGGTTGGCAATGTTATACAACTTCTAACTCAGCCTGATGTTCCTCAATTATTGGTTGAATGAAAGGCAGCTACTATCCAGACCACAGTAATGGGCCAGTGTAATGGTATTCTAATAATAGTGATGGAAAAATGTAATAATCAAGTGGTCAAAATACTTCCCTTTGCTGAGCTTGGTAGCCTAAATAATATCATTGTATAGCCAGTCAAATGTTGGGGAACTACGACTCCAGATTGACTGAGCTAACTGATCGATTAAGGTCAACCAACTAAATGGAAACTCTTATCAGTGTTTTGTCAAATACTCTCGTTCCCTATTCTTAATATCAGGGTATCACAATCGCAATGAACAAAATCACTGGTTCAAATGAGGCAAGATAAAGGTTATTCTTCCTTTCATATTAAATTTAATTACACTGCCTGTCATTCACATAAACTACTTGAACAAGTAATTACACCATCATCTTAATATGGACAATAATAGGATAACTCTTTGTGGGCAGCTCCGGGGTTATCTTGGAAAGTTGAATTTAAAGGCTTCAGAGGAAAAATTATCTCACATTTATTCACCGATGCGTAAATCTTGGCTTGGCCCAGGCGCTATAAGGCAGTCAGTGACAGACTGGAGTCCACCTAACTATGCCTCTCTTCACTAAGGAGATCCGTCAGCATGTATGACCAACCGAACTCACAGGTCAATCCGACTTCCTCCAGACAAATTCCAGAGTTCCAAAAGAAGAGTTGAATGGGTTCCAGGCTCAAGGACAACAGGTGAATAGCCATTGGCTTATTTAGCAAAATCCTCTTGATCTGAGCACGGGCATTGTTGAACAAAGAGTAGGGTGGATCAAATTGGAGATCTCTTCCCATCCAGGCAATGGGATGAGTAGATCAAAAAAGGTCCAAGGCTCTGGGCTATATGACTGGCCACAAGTTTTGGTTAATAAATCCTTTATTTCAATAATTTAGGTTGTTGAAATAAGAGTGGAGTGGGTCAAATTGGAGGCCAGACGGAGGGAAAAGGATCATACCTTCAGAAGCCTCCAAACATACTATCCAATGCTTTAGCATAACATGAACAATATTTCTCAACACTACATTTGCTGTCTATATAGCCAAGTTTGAAAGCTTTTATTCAAATACATTCAGATTAATCGAAAACATGAATTTGACTACAGTAGCTTATAACCACTATAATAATAAAGCATAGGGCTTGAACAAATACAAAGCTGCTTGACTGCATCACCGTTTACAGACTTCTCTGTAATTATTCAGTACTCTCTTTAGGAAATCTGGTTCAGGTTGCATCATACCTCGTGTTGGTAATGCAAGTCAAATCCTTTGATATAAAGTTTAGCTTGGTCCGAATGTGCAAAACCAGTCCTGGGACGTCAGGCTAGAACGTTGACCACAGTAAAGTCTCTTCTCATGGTCTCAAATGAAAATTCAATGATTTAATATATCATTTAACAAGGCACAACTTTACTTCATCTGAAATATATAAAAAGAATTAGGAGAACAATGTTGAGTGGGATTCCCTTGAATCCCCGTCTCAGGATTTCAACCTGCTCAATGGTGATGGAAGTTATAATATGAGTTAGAGCAGGGAGAGAATATCATCCTGACTGATCAACTTTTCTTAAATTGTTTTACAGCTTGTGGGTTGCATCAGTGGGTGAGGGAGTCAACTTTTATTTTGTCTGGCAACAATCTGGATTTGTTTTTGACTAGCAAACCAGATCGTGTTGGGAAGGTTGAGGTTTGGGCTCCTTTTCCAAGATGTTGTTCAATGTTGTTCTGACTGACATTGTCAAGATTGGTACTACTGGTCTGTTCAGAGCAAAGGTGACCAATGATGATTCCAGGCACAACCTGCTCTCACAGGCCCCTAGGCTGAAAAGCTTGGATGGTTTTAGGAGTCTTTATATTCAGAAAGACCTAACCTACAAGCAAAGAGGAGAGTTGCTGACTTGTAGGCGTGCTCTTAAGGCATCAGAAGGTGACGGAGAGGAGAGAAGTGAATTATTGGCGGTTGCTGTGGGACATGGGGCTGATCCCGGTGCTGGTTGGGGTGGGCCTGTTGTTGTTTCTGGGGATTTCTCTAGTTGTGCACTGGCTGGTGATTATCGAGGCGGTGACGGTCGCGCTGGGGCGACTGCGGTGGTGAGTCGTGGCACTAGGAGCGGTGCGCGTGGGCGTGGCGGTGCTGGTGACCGCGGAGGTGCTGATAGCCGGGGAGGTGTTGATAGACGGGGAGGTGTTGGTGGCGGCCGGGGGGATGCTGGCGGCCGAGAGGATGCTGGCGGCCGGAAGGATGCTGGCGGCCGGGGTGTTGCTGGCGGCCGCGGTGGTGCTGGCGGTCGCGGTGATGCCGGAGTGCGCGGTGCGGCCGGCGGCCGGGGTAGGCTTGGGAGCCATGGTAGAGGTGCTGGAGGTGGTCGTGGCTCTGGTGGTGGTGGTCGTGGAGCTTTGAATGGTGCCCATGGCATCCCGAGATGCGGCAGAGGCAGTGCTTTAAACTAGCTAGTCGGTCTTTGCAGATGGATTTCTCCTGTCTGAGGTTGTGCTGTGTCAATTTGAATTCTCTGATGAATAAGGTCCCTTCTGTTGGTCATATGGTGCAGCGGTGGGATATGCAGTTGGTGGGCGTGTGCAAGTTGTGGTTGACTTCTTCGGTGTCCTCATTCTTTGTTGATTTGCCAGGGTTTCAGCTGGTGAGGGGGATGTGGTGGGGGAGGTGAAGAAGCATGGAGTCTGTTTGTATGTTGCTAACAATTTGAAGTTTGTGCCAATTGAGGTGACTTTACCCAATGTTGCTGCCATTTCCCTTCTTGACTATGATCTTCTGGTTGTGGTGGTGTACCGCCCTCCCTCCTACTCAGCTGAGAAGAATGCTAAACTGATTCAATTCTTGATGGAGTTTTGTGTTGGTAGAGAGGTTGTTGTTCTTGGGGATTTTAACTTGCCTTCATTGGATTGGTCTGCAGACCTTTTTAATAATTATATCCCTCCCATTGATTCCCAGTTTCTTTATTGTTTTGTCCTGCTTGGACTCACTCAGTGGGTGAGGGAAGGTACTTATGTTGATTCGGGTAGCATTCTTGATCTGGTGTTGACTACGGAGGAGGATCGGGTGTCTTCTGTGGCAGTTTTGCCTCCTCTTCTGGGGTGCCACCATGCCCCTGTCTTGGTGGAGTATATCTTTCAGATGAATGATGTTGCAGGGGATCCTGGTTTGAAATCAGTTATGTGGTCTTGTGGTGATACAGGAGCATTAGAGAGGTTTTAGAGGGTGTTAAATGGCATTTCGAGTTTTTGTATGGCACTGTCCATTCTGATGGGGTTGGTTGATGTACATGTTCCAGTTTACAGTGGAGCCCAGTCTGTGCCGTGGTCTGTTCATCCACCTCGGCGGTTGATGCGAGAGAGATCTCTTGCTTGGCAGGACTTCAAGCGGGTGAGAGCTTCCTTCGGTAGAGGGGATCCTCGTTCTGTACTAGCAATGGGCGTATTTAACGCCTTGAACCATCAGTATAGAACCTTTGCTATCCAGAGTCATGCTCAGTATGAGGAGCATCTCATGGATCAATTTTGCGAGTGTCCAAAGCTCTTTCACTCATACATCTGCAATAAAAAGAATGGTCGTTTGTCGGTTGGTCCTCTTCACGCTGCTGGTGGTGGGTATGTTGACTGCCCCCAGGTCATGAGTGAAACTTTTGCTGATGCGTTTGCTTCCGTTTTTGTTGTTGATGCTCCTCCTAATCCAGCTCCCAATCAGGTCTTTCATGGAGGGATGCCTGATCCAGTTGTCGTCACTCATGCTCAGGTGCTTAGCGTGTTGTTGGCTCTGGACGCTTCGTCGGCGATGGGGCCCGATGACTTACATCCAAAGCTTCTGAAGAGTTGTGCGGGTGCACTGTCGGGGCCTTCGTTAATTCTATTTCAGAGGTCATTACTTTGTGGAGTTCTTCCAGATCTGTGGCTGGAGTCAATTGTGATCCCCCTGTTCAAGGGTAAGTCAAGGTACGATCCTCTGAACTACCGCCCTGTCAGTCTGACCTCTGTGTGCTGCAAGAGTTTGGAAAAGAGTATTGTTTCTGGTCTGGTTGAGTTTCTTGAGAGCAATGAGATTCTCTCCCTTCACCAGTTTGGATTCCGGAAATTTTGGTCTACTGGGGATCAGCTTCTCTTGACTTATTCAGATGTTTCAAACTGGGTGGATGATGACTTTGTTGTGGATGTTGTGCTGCTTGATTTTTCAAAGGCATTCGATGTGGTTTCTCATGATGTGCTGATTTACAAGCTGAGGGAGGTGGGAGTAGGGCCAGGTTTGCTTGGCTGGATTTGTTCGTTTTTGGCTGGTCGCTCTCTGAGGGTTGCTGTTGGTGGGTGTTGTAGTGAGTCAAGAGAGGTGGTTAGTGGTGTGCCGCAGGGTTCTGTGCTGGGCCCTGTGCTATTTCTGATCTATATCAATCACATTACAAATGGAGTGCTATGTTCTTTTAAGGCATTTGCTGACAACTACAAGCTGTACCTTCGGTACAAGAGGGTGAAGGAGTCTGCGGTTGCTGGTGTGTCAAGTCTGCAGTCTGATTTGGATACAGTTGG
>SDVV010006868.1:0-18144 GCA_016164225.1 Gammarus roeselii
TCATTAACCTATGTTCAAACTTCCTAACATAGAAAATACCAAATAAATTACATTCACATGGTCAAAAGATGGCGAAAATATATTCTTGCTAGAACAGAAAGTTCTAGCAGCGAGAACAGCCGGTCTTCAAATTTTCATAATGATGTTATTATACACACGACGCACGTTTCACTATACATTAGCTCATTAGATGGGAGTAAATAAAATTTGAAAAACTTAAAAAACACGAAAAATTACGCTGGTTATACCCAACAGGAGTATCCACGTTATGAATGTTCAGAAAACAATTTTAATCGATACAAATGTCGCGGGAATAAACTGTTGTTTATTTCCGCGGCATTTGTATTGATTTTACTTGTTTTCTGAAAATTAGTGGTGTGGATACTCTTGTTGGGTATAACCAGCGTCTTGTCTTCAACAAATCAAACTGTTGGTACGTAAAACAAACCAATATTGCGCGTTTTGCTGCACCAACAAAATAGAAGTACAATTTCAACAAAAGACATTTGAAAAAAGCAATTTTGCTGTGAGAGCAAATCATTTCTCTCCGCGTATAGATAAAATTAAAGTAATGAGATGTCCGAGGGATTACAATGCGAGCGGAATCAGTGTCTGCTTAAATGAAGAGTTATTGGGGTAAGTATGTGTTTTAGGTACCTGGAGTATCATATGGAAAAGACTGTACTAGTGGAAACTGAGGGGAAGTCATTGAATGAAGGAAGGTGTAAAGTGAGGTGTGCACTAAAAAGTGCAATGAGCTGTGGCATTGGCTGTGGAAGCAAATGGATGCACAAGGGCTAGTTGTCGCAATTGCGTTGTGCCGTGGTGAGACGTGGGGTTGTTCTAGCACAAGAGAGAGGAAGATTAACTGTTCGCGAGACAATGTGCTTGTGTTGCATGACCGGGGGGACGATGTGAGATTGGTGAAAGAGTGATAGAAGATGAGGCATCGATGTAGGATCAAATTTGGGTGAATGAATGACGGGAAGCAGGCTATAGGGAGGAGAGTCATCTTGGTGGAAATAGCCAGAAGACGTTCAATAGGTAGGCGTGAGTGGACAACGGTTGTGAATGGATCTCTAACGCGGCGCTGATACGCATTCCAGCTCATGACTTTGTTGTTGATGTTGTTCAACCCTAGCTCCTCCTGCGATAGAGGAGCCACGGCCGGAGCACAACCCGAGGCATGGGAACACACCGACGAGTGCGTGTTGGGAGTGTTTCAGCAGGTGCAAGGCTTTATATTAGGCCTGCACTCGTGAAGAAGCTGAAGTTGTGTCGCCGGCACCCCCACAGATCACGTACCGACGTGACGTTATGGTTGAGCCTGCCGAGTGCTATGATTGGACACGACGTCATGGCGTGTTCGACCGTATAGGGTGAACTCCGGCATCGCAAATAGAGATCGGAAGGGACATTCCCCAGTCTATGCTGGTATGAGTGGAGGGCTGTGTGGTGCCGCACCTAACCCGCAACAGGTGGAGCCTGTCACCCCTGAGCAACTTCACTCTCCCAACCTCCTATGGTCACTCCGAGGAATCAATTACAACACTATACAACCAATTCATCAGGCCCGTTATCTCCTATGCAAACACCGCTTGGTCGTCGGACCTTGCATCCACACATATTTACTCCCTGCAAAGGATACAGAACACGGCTTCGTGCATCGCAACGGGCTGCACACAAACAACTCCCATTCCACACTTGCATGAAGAAACCAAGGTCCTCCCTCTCAAGCATCTTCTTGATATGAGAGGGACCCAATTCTTCAATAAATCTCAGACCTGGCACACCCCTGCCACAACCTACTTAACCCTCGTCCAACATACTGACACCTACCTAACACACCAGCAACACACTTTGGTTCCTTTTATTCCACCATTCCTGAACCCACAGATAACACATCTATGAACAAACAGATACACACACACTTAACAGCTCTTGCATTAGATGAACACAGAGTCAGCACGATCTTGCTGAGCCATCCGCCTAGGGTGGATGTGAAGGAGTTGGGGCTGCCCAGGGGTGACAGGGTCCACTTGTCGAGGCTGCGGTGCGGGCACAACACGGCCCTACAGTCATACCAGCATTGACTGGGAAATGTCACTTCCTATCTCTGCTTGCGGTGCCTGGGGCTCACTCGATTTGGTCGAGCACGTCATGACGTCGTGCCCAACAATCGCACCCGGCAGGCTCCACCATAACATCGTCAGTGCGCGATCTATGGGAGCGCCCGCGCGACAGCATCAACTACCTCAAGTACAGGCCTAATATAGGGCCTGTCAGCACCTGTAGCACTCCCAACACACACACACGTTGGTGGGTTCCCCGGCCTCGGGTTCTGCGCTGGCCTGCATTGCAGGGGGAGTTGGGGTTGAGCAACAACAACAACAACAATAACAATTCTCCCACGTCCACCTCAGACGGGTGACTCTACAAGGCCGTGTTGACTCTGTGTTCACATTATACAGGTGCTATGAAGTGTGTGTATCTGTTTGTGCATGGATGTGTTATCTGTAGGACCAGGAATGGTTGCGGAAAGAAAATCGAAGTGTGTGTCCGGTGTGTTATGTAGGTCGAGGGTTCAGTAGGTCGTGGTAGGGGATGGACCGGGTCTGAAATTTTGTTCAAGAAATGAGTCCCTCTCATATCAGGATGACGTTTGAAAGTGAGGACCTTGGTTTCCTCATGCAAGTGCGGAATGGGTGTGGCCTGTGTACAGCCCGTTGCGATGCGCAAGGCTGTGTTCTGTATCCTTTGCAGGAAATAAATGTGTGTGGGTGCAAGATTATTGGCCTGGTGAATTGTTTGTATAGTGTTGTTATTGATGATGGTGAGTGCCCGAGACACGTTCAGTCTGGGTCTGGCTTTGATGCCGATGCTGTTTGTGTGAGGCTGAAATGTCGTTCCCTTGTAATAAGATACTCCAAGGATGGTTATAGTGGGACTGTGGGGAATGGGGGTGTTTTTGAGCGTGACACAAGGATGGATGCGGTGTTTACTGTCATCTGGTGTTAATAATGTGAAGAATGACTTGCTTCCAAACACCTTCATCCTGTTGTTTAGCAGTCAGACTTCAAGAGAGATCAGTTACTGCTGGAGGTGTGCAGCTGCGGTCTCGTGCTTGTGGTGTTGTGTATGTGAGGTCGTCCGCGTTTGAGCTGATGTAGGTGTTTGGTTCTGCTGGAATGGGCTGGTCGTGTATGAAGGCATTGAAAAAGGAAGGGGGAAACATAGAATCATGTGGGACACCATTTGGGAAGTGGTGGGTTCGAGATGGCTTGTTATTGTGGACAGTATGTGCATGTCTGCCGGAGAGGAAATTGGTAAGCCACTTCTTGTAGTTTGGATGGATGTGGGTCTTGAATATTTTGTTTATTAAGACGTGTCTTGGAACTGTGTTGAAGGACTTACTTATATCAATAGTGCATACCTTGGTTTGTTTGACTGCCTTTTTTTTCAGGCCTTCATATATATATAGTCTGGGTGAGGTTGGTGAGGAGTGTGGCTGTGGTGTGATGGGCCCTGAAACCGTGTTGCGTAGGGGAGTGAGGGATCAGTCTCTCCAAGATTTTCGAAGGGATCGGGAGGAGAAACATGGGTCTGTATGAGGCTGGATCTGTAGGAGCTTTGTTGGGTTTCAGGATACTGTATTGTGCAGAATGGAAACGTGAAGATGTCTGTGAGGGCCGCGATGGCGTGTGGCCCTAAATGTTCAAAGTGAATGTATGATGTGCCGTCTGTGCCCGTTGCTGAGGATTTTTTGGCCTGGTGGTTGGCGGCTAGGGTGATGGCTGGTGTGAAAGGGGGATTAGTGTTTAGGTCGACGTCTAATCTGTGTAACTGTTCGAGTATCCTCCTGTTGACTGGATAGTGTGGTAGGTGGCAAGAGTTTGCTTAGTGTTTGTTGAGTACGTCCGCTTGTTGTTGGTCTGATGGTATGGTGTGGGTGTTGGGTGGTGGGATTGCCTAATGTGTGTTTATGTGGTTCGTGTTTTTGTTGTTGAGGCTCTTGATGAGTTGCCATCATTATGATGGTGAGGTTTGGTAGTTGATGTTTGTCAGCACGTACCGCTATAGGTTCGTCTGTTGCTCACTGATACAGATACAGGTACAGACACTAGACCGCATCCCCCAGAAAGGGGGGTGGCCGACGGCAAGGCGCACCTCAAACCCTCATACGCTCACTGATGTCTGTATCTATTTATGCGTTATCGGTTGAATCTGAGTGCTTCGGTCGTTGTGGGAAGGTAAACTGCGCAAGTGGTTTCGCTGCTGAATTTTCCGCTTAATGTTGGCCGAAAAAGCTGGATTGAAGCCGCGGACGAACCCGGCGGGAATATGTTGTCAGTCTGCGTGGTCAAGTACTGTGATGAAGTGTTTCGCGGCTGTGTCAATGAATGTGTACTGGGTGATGTCGAGGCCTTGTAGGGCGGTTGTTGTTGATATTGTGTATCCGTCCCAGTCTGCTCGCTTGTAGATACGAAAGGTGTGAGGGGGCTTATTGTCGATTGAAGTTGATAATTAATGACTATTGGGAGGCGACGTCTCGTTGAAAAACGGTAGGACGTAGGTTGGGGAGAGCCTGGAAATTATGACGCAGCAGAGGTAAACTAGCGAAAGCTGGCGGGCCTTTGTGCTGACACTTCTCTCAGTCCTCACTCCTGGCCTGAAGTGAGTACTGTGGGGTTCTGGTCGGACCCTTTAGCGTCTCTATCTGTCTGTATCTAATCACAAAAAATACCGTCTGGTCAATATTATTTTGAAACATATGGCAGAGTTATAGCAAGTTAGTGTTCGCAGTTCACACTCTGCGCCTCGTTGTGTTTCTTAGGTTGGACAAAACTGTTCAGAACAACTCGGTTAATTCAGACACGATTTGTTTTTAAATCTCTTGATTGAAACAAATTTTTAATATTCTAACCAAATCATTCATCATTCAATGCTTACTAACTCAGGCCCTGTGGACTATTAACTCACGACGATTGGTATGTTTCTTGAGCCTGTTTTCTTGATGATGCCGTCCTGGAGTGGTCTGCCCCAGAACATGGAGTAGTTGGTAGCCGTCCAGCCCCACTGGCTGCCGCCTGGCGGGCTGTAGGTGTCGTCCGTCGACAGCTGCTGAAGTAGGGCAGTGTCCGTCAGGCACTTCAATGTGCTGCACGACACTCTGCCGTCCTCCAGACATGTGCTGCCACAGTGGACAGAAGTGATACTTGATGATTGGTTGGCCTGGTGGACCAGTAAAAATATTGGGTTGTTCATCTCCAGAACTCAAGCCGGGTCTCTAGACATATGATTTTGAACCAACCCATTCTCACGTTTGATGATGGCTTAGTATCATATGTATTCAACTACCCACTCAGGAGACCCGGGTTCGAGTCCTGGCGATTATCAACTAACTTTGTTAAAGTGTGCTATGAGTTGGTGGGGCTTCAATCCACCCGTTCCTGGAAGCAGAGTTTAGGAGACGCACTTTGTTAGAAGATCGACTGATATGATGCCATTCTTGGTGCCTGGAACACTGAAAGTAAACAGATTTTAGTAATTCGATCTGCTTGTTTGCCGAAGCAAGGTGGCTCGTATTATGAAGAAAAGTAAACCAATAGATGAAGCAGTGATAATGTTTTTCCGTAGGTTCAGATTTTACGCGACTTCTAATCATGAAATTTTCGTGGGTTCTGCCATCTTAGTCGTTGCTCGAGATAGAGAATGTGACTTTTTAAACTGTGACATGCAACTTAAGGAGGAAAGCTCCTAGAGGTTTCCAATTCGACGGTGAAGTCAAAGTGGATTGTAGAAAATAATGTAATAACTGGATTGCGTTTGTAAAATTGTATTTTTTTATTAGTAAATATGAAACGTTAAGTTTCTTCAACTCTATACATTCATAGGATCATCCAGTGGCTAAATAATCATAAAATTCGGATTCAGAAGAGAATCTGTGCAATCTACCACCAATTGTTTAATGATATGCACCCAATTGAACAAATAAATCTCCCTTGAACACTGCTGACGTGTTCCACATGGCTTGTTCAGCTTGCAAGGCTCGCTCAACGACGAAGTAATCTGTCGTGTTTTCAAACAAGCTTGCCAGGGAAGTTGATGTGCTTGGTCTCAACACCAGTCAGCACTCTAAGTTCATGTGAAACAACACGTGAGAGAGCTGTTACTAAGAAAGCTGTTACCAAGAGAGCTGTTATCAAGAGAGGTGTTACCAAGAGAGCTGTTACCAAGAGAGCTGTCATCAAGAGAGCTGTCATCAAGAAAGCTGTTACTAAGAGAGCTGTTACCAAGGGAGCTGTTACCAAGAGAGCTGTCATCAAGAAAGCTGTTACTAAGAAAGCTGTTACCAAGAGAGCTGTTACCACGAGAGCTGTTACTAAGAAAGCTGTTACCAAGAGAGCTGTTATCAGGAGAGCTGTCATCAAGAAAGCTGTACTAAGAAAGCTGTTACCAAGAGAGCTGTTACCAAGAGAGCTGTTACTAAGAAAGCTGTTACCAAGAGAGCTGTTACCAAGAGAGCTGTCATCAAGAGAGCTGTTACTAAGAAAGCTGTTACCAAGAAAGCTGTTACTAAGAAAGCTGTTACCAAGAGAGCTGTTGCCAAGAAAGCTGTCACCAAGAGAGCTGGCATCAAGAAAGCTGTTACTAAGAGAGCTGCCACCAAGAGAGCTGTTACCAAGAGAGCTGTTACCAAGAAAGCTGTTACTAAGAGAGCTGTTACTAAGAAAGCTGTTACCAAGAGGGCTGTTACCAAGAGAGCTGTCACAAAGAAAGCTGTCACAAAGAAAGCTGTTACTAAGAAAGCTGTTACCAAGAGAGCTGTTGCCAAGAAAGCTATTAGCAAGAGAGCTGTTACTAAGAGAGCTGTTACTAAGAGAGCTGTTACTAAGAAAGCTGTTTTCAAGAGGGCTGTTGCCAAGAGAGCTGTCACAAAGAAAGCTGTTACTAAGAAAGCTGTTACCAAGAGAGCTGTTACCAAGAGAGCTGTTACCACGGGAGCTGTCATCAAGAACACTGTTACTAAGAGAGCTGCCACCAAGAGAGCTGTTACCACGAAAGCTGTAACCAAAAAAGCTGTTACTAAGTGAGCTGTCACCGAGAGAGCTGTCATCTAGAAAGCTGTTACTAAGAGAGCTGCCACCAAGAGAGCTGTTACCACGAGAGCTGTCACCAACAAATCTGTTACTAAGAGAGCGGTCACCAAGAAAGCTGTTACCAAGAGAGCTGTTACCAAGAGAGCTGGCATCAAGAAAACTGTTCCTAAGAGAGCTGCCACCAATAGAGCTGATACCAAGAAAGCTGTTACCAAGAAAGCTGTTACTAAGAAAGCTGTTACCAAAGAAGCCGTTACTAAGAGAGCTGTTACCAAGAGATCTGTCACCAAGAAAGCTGTTACCACGATTGCTTAGGTCAGTTGGCGGCTTGGCTTTTACTGGAGAATTTCAGTTGGGATGACTTGAATCCCAATTTATAGTTATAACTTACAAAACTGCTTGAGTGCCTGTGAGATCATGCTAATGGTATGCATGCTAGACACAGTGCTTCCTCCAAATCTCCGTCGTCCCTGCTTGAACACATCCCAACTGTTTGAAGTGAAGGGGCTCACGGTAGCCCTAGTGGTGCTTCCTACCCCTATTCCTACTAACCAGTTCAAAACAGCCCAAGTTATGCTCGGTAGCCCATGATTTTTTGCAACACCCTCACCCGCTCACCAGGAGTTGCAGTTGTCTTGCACGCTGTCTCCGGCGAGTATGTACTGGCCATCGTGGAAACAGTCTGTTGACAAAAAAAAAAGTTAAACAATGTGTCTGTGGGACTCACCTCACCTCAACGCCTCAACGAGACGCTCGTGTCTCCCAGCATCGGCTGTTACGTGTCCAAACTAGATATAGGGTGCCACAGCGAGACGCTCATGTTTCCCAGCATCGGCTGTTACGTGTTCAAACTAAATATAGGGCACCACAGCGGGACGCTCATGTCTCCCAGCATCGGCTGTTACGTGTTCAAACTAGACATAGGGCGCCACAGCGGGACGCTCATGACTCCCCGCATCGGCTGTTACGTGTTCAAACTAGACATAGGGCGCCACAGCGGAACGCTCATGACTCCCCGCATCGGCTGTTACGTGTTCAAACTAGACATAGGGCGCCACAGCGGAACGCTCATGACTCCCAGCATCGGCTGTTACTTGTTCAAACTAGACATAGGGCGCCACAGAGGGACGCTCATGACTCCCCGCATCGGCTGTTACGTGTTCAAACTAGACATAGGGCGCCACAGCGGAACGCTCATGACTCCCAACATCCGCTGTTACGTGTTCAAACTAGACATAGGGTGCCACAGAGGGACGCTCATGGCTCCCAGCATCGGCTGTTACGTTTCAATTTAGACATAAGGCGCCACAGCGGGACGCTCATTACTCCCAGCATCAGCTATTACGTGTTAAACTAGACATAGGGTGCCACAGAGGGACGCTCATGACTCCCAGCATCGGCTGTTACGTGTTCAAACTAGACATAGGGCGTCACAGCGGAACGCTCATGACTCCCAGCATCGGCTGTTACGTGTTCAAACTAGACATAGGGCGCCACAGCGGGACGCTCGTGTCTCCCAGCATCGACTGTTACGTGTTCTCACATAAGTACCAGAGAAAGTGAAAAGTGTTTACTGTCAAAGCGTAGGATTTACACCTTAAAAACTAACTAATCACTCCACAATATCAGACATACTAAAATATAAACCTTTGGAAATTTGTTTTATGACGCTTATAAAAATGATTGAAGTACTCCCCTGAAGCATTTAAATTATAGCTAGCATGGCCGAATACTACAAAACTGTAGCAGGAAAGACCATTTTTTAAGTACTTCTCAAAAATTACATTTAGTCTCGAGTGAAACGTATGATTTAATTTTAATACTCCAAACATACATTAATAAGACGAATTGCATGCCACGATAGCCTTCATTTCTGTTAGCACCATGTGAACGATACTGTACGGCGCATATGGTCGTACTCCATTTGACGAGGTCAGTGTTGAAGTATGCTCACGCATGCAACATTATTCCATGCTAAGCATTTTCGGTCTCACGCAACCTTTGACTGCCGATAAACTAAAACTGGCTCTGCATCCACCGTAGACGAAACAAATTGAGTCTCTGTTGTTAACGTTCACGGACGAACGTTTGTTGGGAGCATGTTTCTTCTTCTTCTTCGTCTGCGTTCGGTCCTACTTTAGAACTCTAGGAGGCTACGACTAGACATTAAATATATGAACTTATCAAAATCTCAATATATAATTTTCAAAAATCAAATTTTGAAGCAAAACTCTCCGGTATATGACCATACCTTTCCAACGCCGTCTATTATATTCTGATAGCTTTGAAACTCTTAGGAGGCCCATTTCCAATGCGAGTGTAATTTTTCGGATGATTTGACTAAGAAATGTAGAAAGTAGGATTTCGATTTATTTTTATCATGATTGTAGTTCTCCACAAGAGTTGTTAAATGATGTATTTCATGTGAAGGAATATATAACCACGTCACAAAGGAGAGGCGGACGGACATTAACTTTTCTGGAATCAGGGTCCAAAATCCTTTTGTATGGTGTATAACACTCACCATTCTGGAGAAAAGGAAACGTGTTGCTGTGTATGACAATATCTCCTTGCTAGTAGTGGGTGACATTGTTTTTTTTTTGACCGAAGAGAGGTAACTATGACAAACGGTCTTGCAACGTTGAATATTGAATACATAAATCTCACCCGTAACCTTCAGACAACTTTAACACAACCAAGTTAATGCTACTGTGGAGGTTCCCACTTAACATTAACTCCAAATGCCTGTGTGTACAAATAAACAGTTTATAAGACATGTAGAAATACAGGTTGAAATTGGAACGTAGAAGGTAATAAATAGTGCTCAACTTGTCCTTGGGAGAAAATTTCATGGGCCTATAGTGACTAATACAACGTTAGGGTATAGAACAGAAGAAAACGTACGCCCAAGATGCGAAAAAATGCTTGTTTAACCTCCCCTCAACCTCCCTTCCTCCTCGTGAGTGTTCGAACCGAAGTCAAGGAGGCAACTTGTAATGCCGGTAGGCGGGGCTTGTACGGAGAGGGGGGGGAGTACAGTTCCCCGTGCCTATGTAATGCCAAATCTTGTCCGGAACGAAGTTTTAGTACCTCACTTGAAAGTCTTTATTCATACATACTCAAACGGTATCATTTGGTCACCATAACGTTAGAACACGTTTGATGATGAGTTGGAACCATTAAATCAAAATTAGCATCAATATTGAGGGCTTCACAACGTGTTGCCTGGGTGCTCTTCTTTTGGTACTGCTGTCATATGGTAGCGTAACTCCTCAAGAGCAAGTAAAATTGGCATGTAAAGCGAGAGAGCGTTGAAATGAATCATCGTATCATGATAGTGTAAGAGTGTAAGTTGAGGAGGTACCGGCCGGACCCTTTAGCACAAAAGGGCTAAGTTGTGTGAGTGTGAGCGTATGAGGGTGTGAGGTGCGCCTTGCCGTCGGCCACCCCCCTTTCTTGGGGATGCGGCCTAGTGTCTGTATCTGTACCTGTATCATGATAATGTATTATTCAAGTTAGTGTAGTAGTCAAGCCTAATACTAATTGATGTTAGAAGCACCGAGTGGGACTAGATGAAAGGAATTAAATTGTCAGTGCGAGTGGACTGGGAGACTCAAGAAGAAGATGTAAGTTACTCTTAACCTCAGAAGGGAAACCATTCTTTTAGATCAAGAGACACTGTAGTACAGTCCCATCAATTTCGTCGATCTCTTATACAGTCAATGTGCGACTATTGCACTGGATGAGTTTTGATTTCCACGGTATTGATGTATGTTACTTTAATTTAGACAATTTCAACTCAGCTGCTCTGTTTCCTAAGCCTACATGTATAAATGACAACAATATTTCAGCAGCCGCGTTAGAAAATTTCAACTCAGCTGCTCTGTTTCCTAAGCCTACATGCATAATGACAACGATATTTCAGCAGTTGCGTTGGAAACGGAACATCATTATTGAATATATTAGATGTCGTTAGATATAAACGGCATAGAAAATATCGTTTGCTGTAATCCGTCTACACTATTCCACATATATACATGGCATTTCCGACCCAAAGAGGCTGTTTTCGTCGCCCGTGTTTGTCCTGCCGTCTGCCCGCTTGTCTGTAGCGCGTTGCCAAATTTTTCTCAGTTCATTGAACGGACAATGATTTTTGTTATAAAACCTGACTGCTGAAACATTCATGAAAAAATCATCAAAGATGCACTAAATTTCTCGTCGTCGAAATTTCGTTTTCAAGTTATATTGGTGGAATAGGGTCCATTTAAAGCGTCAAAATAGTCTAATATAATTTCTGGAGCGTATTAACAATTACCATCTGAAGAAATGCGCACGAATGACCAACGTTTTGAAGACGAAGAACATTTTGCCATTCTGCTTGTGTGAACACGTTCTAGTACTATTACTACTCAGCGCCAACTCTCCGAGCTGGTCAACTTTCTTAGAACAGATGATTGTTGGTAAACAATAGTTTGGCTTCCTTACGATACATAATATTTGCTCATTAACGCAATCGTTAAATTTCTTGGATCAGCGGCCGCATTCAGCTTTTGAACTTGAACGCGGCTGCGTGGCAAGTTGATTGAATTCTTCTTGTTCGAGAGAAGAGGTTTGGTATGATATTTTTCAGTCATTTTTTTCCACAGAGCACTTTCTGAAAAAGTAATTACAGATTGTTTTACACTAACACTAACCTAGCGAAACGAAGTGGTGAAAGTTTCAAAGTCTAGTGTACATTTTAGGTCAACAGAAGTGATTTTATTATGTAGTGAAATGATACTTCTCCTCGTGAATACAGCCTAACCCAATGTGGCCGGGCAATGAGCGTTCTCAGCTGCAGTGCCAGCTTCTCGTGCTGCATGCATATCGTGAGTTCGATTCCCGGCATAAATATGGCGGTCATGTGGCTAGGAGCTTGGACTACTCCACCCTCTGTGTAAGCCTATCTTTGCAACCCTCCTAATTATGAAAAATTGGCTGCATGTCCCTGCATACATACATATCTACATTTGTAAGGAATGTATGGCTTATGAGCATTTGACTAGAAATGACGTTATATGAAGACTGAACTCTTACATCTCAACATTGAACAATCTAAAGATAATTTTGATCTCACTGCCACTTTTTTGCGGGTGATATTAGTGACTTTTTCACTCCAGTGGCCCATAAACATTGCCGGAGTTCAAGAAGAGGGAGGTCAGGGGCAACATTTTCTCAAATAGGAGTACGGTTTCTAAAATGGAGCTCAGGACTTCTTTTTTCGTCCGATTGCATGGTACGATTGCAGTTTAGTCTACAAAATTAGCAGCTTTCGGTGAAAAAATAATGAAATCTACATATTTTTTTTGGAATTAGCACTTCCTTTCCAGAATTCTTAATAACTTACGAGGAGATTGTTTGCCGACGAAATCCGAAAAGAATCATGTTCCAGAATGAAGAGTTCTTGGGCGTATCAGCTAGACCTAACAGGATGTAGAGTTCTTGGGCGTATCAGCTAGACCTAACAGGCTGTACAGTTCTTGGGCGTATCAGCTAGACCTAACAGGATGTAGAGTTCTTGGGCGTATCAGCTAAACCTAACAGGCTGTACAGTTCTTGGGCGTATCAGCTAGACCTAACAGGTTGTAGAGTTCTTGGGCGTATCAGCTAGACCTAACATTTTTTGAGAGCACAAATATTCTAATGGATAGATTGTAGACGCAGCACCGCCATTATTGACCGTATAACAGTTACGTTGCTGGCTCTTTATGATCATTATATGTACAGTAGCGAAAGAAAATTCGTTTAAGGTAATAGTTTATGACCGAAAAAACATACAAAACTATTTCTGTCAACAGACTGTAACACATAATATATCCTTATCTGGGACTTCTTATGCCCAGCACACTTGAAGGAGCAGCAGTCCCGCCTGAGTGCTAGACTTGCATCAGTATAATGCAAGCCACTCAAAGAGGTTGAAGGCAGGGCTCGCGGTGTGGTATTGGGTGCTGCAGAAAGTCTTAGCATCAGAGACGACATTTGACCGGCTATTCACATGGTGAACTAGCATATCAACTTTATTAGTCGTATATACAACTGATGCAGCCATCTAGAGTAGTGATGTCATGGACGAGGTTAGCATGGGGAAAGATTATCTGTCTTTCAAGTATTGAACTCGTCCCGGCTGCAATGGTTCAAAGACAAATAACCATCTCCTCTCCCTGTATTAACGTTTCCTATCGCACACTACTCCAGATGGCTGCTGTGGCTGAAAGAGTACTCTTATCGTCCAACTTCTAGGATGTTTTCTGGCACATGTAACCAATCATGTTCGTCATAATCTGCCGTTGGCTTGGCCATGATGCTTATCATACTAACGTAGTATAAATGATTTTTAACCACAATTTATGCCACGAAGAAATCATCACGAAGTCCATAGAAATGTCAATTATGATCTCTGGCACTTCGAATTATATTTTATGTTGATTTCTTCATCAAGTGTTATTTTTTTAACTTTGTGTTCCTCAGGACTAAGGTTGACGTTCATGTGCGCCGATAAACGTGGCGATCGTAAAATATAGTTAACGATTTTCATAGCAGCTATGAATTTGAAACTGATAAACGAATTCATCTGCAATTACTCAATGAATTTAATGACATGAGATGTTATTACTCAACATAACGAATGCGTTAACTTGTAAGCAAAAGTGAAACATGTCGCATTAAGTCATCCTAGAAAAGAAGCCTGCGAGAAAGCATCTGGAACGGTTTACCTTTGGCAGATTATTAAAGCTGTTAAGATAGTTTGCGAGCAATGTGAACGTACAAATTTGATTTTTCTTCGCATTTTTTATGAAACATTTACAATTTTAGTTTTCTGAGTCATTTCGCTTGATGGTCTTTACTTTATTATGTGATTTCATTCCTCAAATCTATATTCCATTTGTTCATAAGTGAGTTTGTATTCATCACGCTGACATTTAGTCACATGCCAAAAGAAATTTCATCGTTAACGATCACCTCGAACCAAACAAGCTGTTCAATGACTGCCAGTATGCTTATCGGCGAACATTGTCAACGGAAGACGCACTTATAAGCATCGCTGAACATCTGTACAAAACTTTGATGAGGGGCAGATATCTCTGCTGGTATTGCTAGACTTATCGAAAGCATTCGACAGTGTAAGCCATACAATTGTTTTTGGCAAGCTCCGCAACATCGGATTTGACCCTACTTGGTTCGAAAGTTAGCTGTTGAATCGGCAACAATCAGTTAAACTCGATAACCCAACTATGTCAAATTCGACCACAGTTGCCTTTGGGGTCCCTCAAGGTTTGATACTTGGCCCTTTGGTGTTCCCGGTTTTTGTAAATGACATCAACTGTAAATTACCGAAAAATTAAACAAAAATGGTAATGTACGCCGTTGATGTACAGATATTGCTTTCCCGAAAACAGTCAGATCTGAATGCGCTGAAAGACGACGCTGAGACAGCCGTAACTAATCTGAAATATTGGGATGATAAAAATGGACTCCAGCTCAACTCTGAAAAAGCAAAAAGCATCTTGTTCGGCTCGAACTCAAAAAGAAAAGCAGTTCCAATGAATTTCTCTATCAGGATAGGCGAATCTGATATTCCTGTTGAAGATAAAGTTATAAGCCTGGGAGTATGGTTTGATGCCGATCTTGCCTTCAAACACCACGTAACTACTCCGTGTTCCAAGTTGAATGGAACACTTTGGTTCCTAAACTCTGCAAAAAAATAATTGGATTTCAAATCAAGACTTCTGATTGTCCACGCTTTAGTATTTTCTCACATCAACTACTATCTTTCAATTAGAGGGAAATGCATCGAAACTCAGAGAGAGAAAGTGCAACGTTGTATGAACTTTGCGGCAAGTGTAACATGCGATGGTAATCACAGAAAACGAGACCACGTAAGTCCTCTCCTCGAAAAATTACAGTGGCTCAATATCGACAAAAACTGGCACTCCATGGGTCGATCAAAATTCATAAAGATCTTCTAGAAAAACAATCAGACGGCAGCCAAGGGCACATATATTCTCGAGGTGAAAAGAACAATCGATTCACACGAAATAATGATACTCTGCACCTTGAACACATGAAAACAGAAACTGCCTGTAGAGCCTTTACGATCACTGGACCAAAATCCTGGAACAATCTCCCAACATGACTCAAGAATTTCAAATCCAACACGTCCTTCAAAAATAGGCTTACTGAACATCTACTGAGCGATCAATTCCAAACCGTACCTTTGCCCACAAACACAAGCTAAGTGCATAATACCAGAAACCAGACAATGCATTCTGTTCTTCAGCATGTCCGAGAACACCACCACCGTAACTCTCAACATTGAGACACCATCAAATCGCATTTACTCTAGCTCCTAACTTTGACAAAGGTCAACTCGATTTTAATTTAATTCATTGAATTATTTCTAACAATTATCCTGCTATTTTTTGGTGATACAATCATTGCCTTAAAAACTAATATTTTGCTTTGTCTTCTTTAACAGAAGTATATTCATCCGACTTGTGTACTCAAGCATTGTATTATTCTGATTGTCAATAATTTAATCATTTCCTATCGGTCATGAAGTGTTTCTATTGTATATTTAGTAACCTGGTATGTAACTATGAATAACTTTTTTGTATAACTTAGTCGCCTATTCACCCCTTCATTATTAATACAGTAGTTTAGACCCATCCTTACAATATGTTAGCGCTCTCCGATCGCCCAACTCGATATTGTATTTATATTTTCTGTATAATTCATGTCGTCCATACACACCTTTATCATCGTACAATGATGTAGACTACGCATTACACTATGTTAGCACATTTTGATGTTCCAACCCCATGTTCTCGGAACTCTATAACAACGTGCATGCGTTCTTCTCCTTCCCATTATACATGTTATTTTCCACACCCATGTATTTTGTTATTTATCCACCACAAGTATTTCTTATTTTTCAAGCCCGCGTGTCACTTGTTTTTCCAACGCTATGTAGTCGTGATTATTTTTTGTCAAAATATACATTTTCTGTATGATCACTTATGATACTATTGTAAATAATATTTCGCTCCATGTAATCCGAACTGGCGGCCCCTAGATATGAGCTGTGACAAATTCAAATTTAACTCTCGCTTTCGTTAATTCAAACAGCGTCGTTGATAATGAAGTTTTATGTCCTATGTTTAGGAATGTAATTAATTTATAAAAATTGAAAACCGATTGCCATACGATGGAAATAAACGATTTAATAATAATAATTCAATTTGACATGAAAGTTTTGTTACGACACTCTTTTTCTGAACATAGCTTCTAAATGAAATGTGTGTATAAAATTTTCGGCTCGGGATAGAGTTAATAGAAGAATTGTATGTTTTTTTTTATCGTTAGCGAATTTTATTTGAAATTGTACATAAAATTGAAATGCGTGACGGAAATCTCTGAATTCCTATTTAGTTAACGTTAGAGTCAGCACCGCTGATTTAATGAACAGTTAGCGATAAAGTTAGCGGAGCAATTGGTGCACATTTCCTCAACGAACTAATGTGCCCTACAAAACTGTAAGAGGCGTTTCATTGCCAAATATGGCTGCCGCTAACGTTAATTAAGATATATATCCATGCATTGAAGTATTTATTTCTTAGGTGGGTATCACTCCGTGATGAGAGATCATGTCGCCCGGAGACAGTTGCGGACGGACAAAGATGCTCCAGCACACTTTACCGAACTGAATGTGTTTATATAGTTGATATAGGACCATTTATACTGCTTTCAGTTTAGTGTTCCAATAGAGCTTTTGCACCGCTGACCGCAAGATGGCAACACGACATAAACAAACCCTCACTAGTTGCCATTGCCATGTCGTCACTGACACGAATTTCAAAATAATTGATAATCATTACACAAATATGCAGACTTCTGTTGGAAATGTTGAAACTCGTCATGGGGCATCACCGATAGCAACTTCGTTTGCTCCCAGGTGCCATGCTTCGATAACATCGTGTTACCAATCCTGTGGTCGGCGGTGTTAGAAACTTTTTCTTACAGATGAGCGTAAATGGTGGCAATTGCGGGATTGCGGGATTGCAGGATTGTACCCATATGATGACATATACAACTCTCGAATTAGACCTTCAATGGTGTTAATTGTTGTAAACTACACTAACAGTTTACTCATTTGAGTTCGTTCAAGATGGAGAACTGCCGTTGGAGGATTCGGTCACGCTATTCAGCAATGGAAACATCGTTCATGCCTAATCTGCTCAGGAGAAATGATACTTGTCTGAACGTAACCTGAAACGATTCAGGCCAAACCTAATTTATTTTGCTTCTGAATTTCTGACCTCTCAAATAGTGTGTTAGCTCTCAGACTCTCAGGCCCAGAAGGGTTGTTGTCGTTGACTGCGTCCGTCTACCAGTCCGTCTGTCCTAAGCATTAATTTTGATGTTTCTATCTGGCTCAATACAAATGTCCGCACTCCACATCGGCCTTTTCCGAAGTTTATTTTAGGGACTGCAACGTTCTACCGAATAAAATAAACCGCGCCAAGACGTCAAGAAACAGGGTGTGGACTTCTTCGTTGTGAAACAATCCATGTTTGATGGACCACAGAGCATATTTCAATTAAATATACTACTTTTCAATGAGCGAGCGCCTGTTTCTGCGAGCGTTAGCATTGCATTCCCCGACCTTGGAGCGCCCTGAGGAGGAGCTTACTAATGCACACGGGCGTTAGCCCCTGCATTGCATTCCCCGACCTTGGAGCGCCCTGAGGAGGAGCTTACTAATGCACACGGGCGTTAGCCCCTGCATTGCATTCCCCGACCTTGGAGCGCCCTAAGAAGCAGCTCACTAATGCACACGGGCGTTAGCACCTGCATTGCATTCCCCGACCTTGGAGCGCCCTAAGGAGGAGCTCACAAATGCACACGGGCGTTAGCACCTGCATTGCATTCCCCGACCTTGGAGCGCCCTAAGGAGGAGCTCACAAATGCACACGGACGTTAGCACCTGCATTGCATTCCCCGACCT
>SDVV010006869.1:0-18144 GCA_016164225.1 Gammarus roeselii
GTATGACAAATCTCCTGCCATTTTTCATGAATATGATTGAAATTCATCAAGAGTTATCTCTAATTGATATCATATACCTTGATTAGATAAAGTCCCTCACATACGCTTTAGTTGGTAGACTGCACAGCATCGGTATTCGAAGCGAGATAAATAACTGGATAAAATGTTCTCCCACGGATAGACGGCAACGAATCGTATTTAACGAAATCTACTCCATTTGGGTTAATATAATAAGAGGCGTGCCTAAAGGATCTGTTTTAGGTTCAGTCCTTTTCCTGTTATGCATTAGCAATCTTGATCAAAACATACTTTCAAAATGATCAGCTTTGCAGACGGTATAAACTGAGCTTGGACAACAAAAAAAAAAACTTGAGTGTCAGCAGATCCAATAGACTTGAACAAAATGTTGATTGGTGAGAAAAGTGGCAATTTAATATCGACAAACGTAAAGTTATGCACATGGGTCATCACAACCCCTTGCCCGGACATTCCATGTTCGGAAAAAAGTCGGTTTGTCACCGAAGAAAGAGAACTAGTTATCATATTTACTGACGATTTAAAATATAGCAAGCAATGTTGCAATACTGCTCCCCCCCCAAAAAAAAAAATGTTTGGTCCTCGTATATCGTACTGTCTCGAACATAAGTAGGTACATATTCCTAATGAAGCAACTACTTTGTTCAATGAGGTTAGTGCTACGCTCATTAATTCCGTTTCATCGGAAAGATATCGACCAAAAACCCCCTATACATTTTGCAGTGTCCGATTCACCATTTTCAACAATTTTACTTGGATTTGTTCGGAGTACAGAAGTTTTCAAACAAGAGATAAGAAGCAATCGCTGGAGGAAGTAGGCTCCCTACAGTCGGAATTTATAATTTTTATTCAAACCAAGTACACGTTTAATTTTGAACATTAGTTGCTGAATAGAGATATCCAAAAAGTCACATGAACGTTACACAAATTACCTACGTATGCAATAAATCGAACAGCGCGCGGAACCCTTTTATTCTCCATATAATTCCAGGAATGTTTATTATGGAGCTCCAGTCCTCAACGCAAGGCTCTATAGAGAGACCTATTGCTTCTTCTGATCAACCTCTGCCCTGGTCTAAAGCGATGCTCAAAGAGAGGTACAGTTTTGTCTACGAAGTTAAGGTGATCATATTAGGTTTTCTTAAAGAAAAAAATAACAGTTGGCACTTAAATATTTTTTCAACACGTATCAATTGTTTCCTAGATAAGGGTGAGAAATAGAACATTCCTTCTTTAAGTTGCACAAGGCGCTCGTTAGATCACACCTTGAGTTGTCAGTCCAAGTCTGGTCTCCATACCTTCGAAAATACGATATTAAATCAATGAAAGTTCGACGTAGAGCCACCAAACTAATCCCCTCGCTGCGCAATATTCACACGAGGGCAGACTCAGTGAACTAAACCTTTATTTCATGTAGAAACATCGAATTAAAGGATACATGGTCGAATTGTGGATGACATGAAGGGTATGGAATCTAGATATAAGCCGAGTGACCAGTGATAAAGGTCAATGGTTACAATGACCAGTGATAATGGTCAATGGTTACAATAACCAGTGATAATGATCAATGGTTACAATGACCAGTGATAATGGTCAATGGTTACACTGACCAGTGATAATGATCAATGGTTACAATGAGCAGTGATAATGGTCAATGGTTACAATGACCAGTGATAATGGTCAATGGTTACAATGACCAGTGATAATGACCAATGGTTAGAATGACCAGTGATAATGGTCAATGGTTACAATGACCAGTGATAATGGTCAATGGTTACAATGACCAGTGATAATGGTCAATTGTTACAATGACCAGTGATAATGGTCAATGGTTACAATGACCAGTGATAATGGTCAATGGTTACAATGACCAGTGATAATGGTCAATGGTTTCAATGACTGGTGATAATGATCAATAGTTACACAATCGTTGGTAAGCTTTTCACACGCGACACACATAACGTCCTATGCCCGGATAAAACTGTAGAAGAATGAAACAAGCTTTCAAGGAAAGCTGTAAACGGCGATAGAATTGAAACGTTACCGTCACGGATCGACACATTTTACCAGCATCGACGTCAATTAACTTCTGGAAGTAGCTCATTCAAAAGCAAAGCCCAACATAACCGCCAGTAGTCAGTTAAACTACGGTGTCTGGCAAAAACAGTACGGTTTATACAGTGACCGGCAGTGGCATCATCACGAGTTCAGCAATGCCACAAGGTAGCATTGGTTTAACGAGGAATGGAACTGAGACGATCTCACGTCGACATCGTGGGATGGTGGTTTCTCGTCAGGTGCTGATTTGAGTTGTTACGAGTATCATCGTTAAATGCTATTCCCTACTGCAACCTTTCCCTTTCCTGATCTCTTCCAACAGATACTGTACACACAGATTCATGCTTCACTCAGAGACGTTCTACCACTGAAACATAACTGAGTTTGAGTCATATATCCTGCTTTTGTCTTCTAGCACTTGTAAATACTCGTAAACATCGAAAAGACAGCCATATTAGGCACTGCAAGATTTGCGATTGCAAAATTGAACAACGAAATGGTATGTGGTATCATGGGTACGGAGAAGTACTGGGTACAGGTGAACTCAAGAGAGAGTGTGAGGGGGTACCTGGTGAATGGATCCAATATTGAGTTTATTGAAATGAAAAATTTATTGAATGATGGTCACAGTGAAGTAATAGATTAAGGTTGGCTTCTAATGGATGGATCAAAGACAACAAGCTACACAAAGAAGCGCACGCTCTTAATTGCTAAACGCTTTATTTTGATTCCGTCTGTCGATTCTGTTCTGCACACGCTCACACACGAATGGCAGATTTTAGTTTTTATCGTTCCGTATGTATACATTTTTGTTTGAAAATGCAAGCAATGAAATACGTGGCGGCATCTGACATAGTTTGAATCCCAACATTTTCTCCGTTCAATTCGAACACTTTTTTGAACGCACTGCTTTCTGTTGGCAGGGACTCAGAGCAGTACGCGAATAGCGATGGCAGGTAACGAAGTGATCGAAGCACTGGGTTACCAATACAATTAAATCGATTCTCAATGCACAAGTTGGTACTTTCCAGATACCGCAATTTTGTTAGCAAGCATTTTTCAATGACCTATGGAGTCACATAGTTGCTTGGAGACCGTTCATATCAAGGACCAAACTGTTGCCCGATAGAGGGATTCGCAGTCTTGCAATCTTACAGACCAATCGTTACCATTTGCTCACATGCTTCATACTTATTTTTGGGAACAAGTGCAATGCAAAAAAAAATAACGTCTGCCAATTACGTTATCGTAAGAAAATGACGACGGTGGGACGCCATGGATGATTATATTTAAGCAGGGTTGAAATGTTCTGTTGTGATTGGGATTTGTAGTGCATTGCTGCGGAGTGACCGTGGTCTTGAACGTCAGTCGTGAAATAGCTATCGCAGCCTTTGTATGTGTCGCCTACAGTTATATGATTGTCTGACTTTTGCATGTATTTTCGACTCTTTCATGTCTTCAGACCCGTACAAACATAAGTGTGTCTTAGAGAGTTAAAACATAACATCTGCCTGCTTATTTCGCTACCTTATTCTCAAGTCATCAACTCTTTTCTGTAGCTTGATGGTGATTCGATGGTCTTCCTCCTCCTAGTTTGTAGCAAACTCTTCATTTAGCTCCTTCAACATCTTTGAAATGGTGGCCACTATTGACTTGCCTTCCTTGGACAATTTGGCATCTTGAAGTTTTTCTAGAATTCAAGGCTCTGCATGTGATATGCCTCAGACATGATGACTCTGCTTCCCACTTGTCTCTGTTCCCCGGCATCATGTAGAAACGGTCACGTGATTGGTCGAGACAGGCGGTTCGAAGTCCAGAAAAAGTGAGGTAAAGCCGACGGTGGATAAAAGAAGGCACAAATCTTGAAGTATTTTGGGCACAGCGTGCGGTTGCAATGATATCTTTAAAGCTTAGCCGTTCGTTTGGGTGATCAGTAAGTTTTAGCCCTGAAACAGTAGGAAATAAGTGACGTGATTCTGTTACTAAAGGAGAGCAAGTTCTTGGTGTCCGACTGGACCCAAATCTGTAGGAGGTAGATCATCAAAGAGCAATCAAGTTACCAGCCTGATTTTGGGGAGGGAGATATTGCTGCTCCTGGCATACTGGCGATCGTGTACATTTAAATGAATACATGGTGGAAAGAAAAGAAAGATGTGGTCTAACACTTGGCGTTTAAGATGACATGTCTGTTTACTAAATTAGCTGTGAATGGATGTCATTGTAATTTATGCAACTTTGTTCACGAAAGCCACGCTCACCCGCTATATTTCAGTCTTTGTTAGTGATATGACTTAATTATTTGAACAGCATTACGCTGTATTGTGAGAAGGATTTCATGAACATGCTATCAATTTGAAGTACTTTAAATATCATCACCAACATGACAATTTATACCCACAATATCACTGCCACTCATACGTCTTGCGAAAATCACGCTTGCGTATTTCAGCGTCTCATATGCGTATTTCAGAATCACACATGTTCATTTCAGTGGCACACAAGCGGATTTCTGTATCACACAAGCTCATTTCATCGCCTCACATGCACATTTCAGTGTCACAAAGGCGTATTTCAGTATCACACAGGTATATTTTAACGTCACACATGACAGGTGTATTTGCGTTACACGTAGGGTTTTCAGTATTTCACACGCATATTCCACTCACAGACGCGTATTTACGCGTCAAATATGCGTATTTCAGTGTCACACACACGTCCATATTTTGGCATCCCACATGCGTATTTCAGAGTCACACGTGCGAATTTTAGCGTCGCACATTCTATTGCAGTGTTACACATGATATGATATCCTACAAAGCGATGTCAGTTTCAGTATGGTTCGGCTGGATAAGGTCGCAGACAATCAGACATTAAGACTAGGTGACATACAGATAAAGAATGGAAATGCTTTCGAATCAGCAAATGGGCTTCGAAAAGTTAGCTTCGACATAGTATACTGAGATATTGACAGAGTATACTATGATATTGATATAGTATACTGTAATATTAACATTGTATACTGCAATAATCGACATGTTATTTGAAGCCGACGTGATATAGGCTTCGCTTTGCAGAAATATATTTTTTATACTCATACAAATGGGGAGAAGCTCAGCCAGCGTATTGTCACTGAAGTACAAGTTTAAAAAGTTTTTAACCTAGTTGTTATTCTATTCAATCTTTACTAGATAATTTATTAAACAAAAAATAAATAAAACAGTTGCTTTGAATTGTATTTTTAGTGTCCTGTAATAATGCTACCCAATCAGTCTCTGGTGCTCTGCTTAGCGCTAATTCTTTCAGTCTTCTATCTCCAAGCACAGAACTTCATGTGCTTTAATTCATGCCCATGTGCTTTCTTTCATGCCCATGTGCTTTCTTTCCCGCCCATGCGCTTTTTTTCATGCCCATGTACTTTCTTTCCCGCCCATGTGCTTTCTTCCTTGCTTGTGCACGCATGTTGCTTTTGTCAGTCTAGCACCAGCAGCAGCAGTGGGACGGTAAACGCTATTTTCTTTTGCTGACACAAATTCTGAAAGGTTGCAAGCTATGCAAAAGTTCGCCCTGAAAATTGGATTGTAAAAGTAGGGATTCCACGCTGCGTTTACAATCAAAATTCTAGGGCGACCTTTTGTCTAGCTCAACGAAGAAATGCGTCGCTAAACGCGGCCTTCAAGAATTTAGGTAGCAAAAGAAAGGGCGTTTACACTCTTCCAGCTGCTGCTGCTGCCGGCCCACGACTGACATTGCATCTTGCTTGCACTAGCGTGAAAGAAAGCAACTCTTCCAGCTGCTGCTGCTGCTGGCTCATGACTGACATATGCATTTTGCTTGCACTAGCATGAAAGAAAGCAACTCCTCCAGCTGCTGCTGCTGCCGGCCCACGACTGACATGTGCATCTTGCTTGCACTAGCGTGAAAGAAAGCAACTCTTCCAGCTGCTGCTGCTGCTGGCCCACGACTGACATGTGCATCTTGCTTGCACTAACATGAAAGAAAACAACTCCTCCAGCTGCTGCTGCTGACCCACGACTGACATGTGCATCTTGCTTGCACTAGCATGAAAGAAAGCAACTCCTCCAGCTGCTGTTGCTGCTGGCCCACGACTGACAAGTGCATCTTGCTTGCACTAACATGAAAGAAAGCAACTCCTCCAGCTGCTGCTGCTGCTGGCCCACGACTGATATGTGCATCTTGCTTGCACTAGCATGAAAGAAAACACGCGCTGTCATTCCTTGATTGAAAGGCTCAAGTTGATCATGCATTAGGCGTCTACTAGCAATTAAGAATGGCAAGTGGAATGTTTAAAAATAATGTACAACATCAACGACGAATAAAACCTAAACTTTTAAAATAAAATGGTTAGTTTTTGGTAATATAATCTCAAAAATTATATTTTAACGCTCAGTTATAAGGAAATTGGGTCATGTACAAATGTATTAAATGAACAGGGTAGAAAAGCATCACCAGTTTGGACGGGGAACGTTGTTCATTATTTGTCTGTGAGATTTAAGCAAGATGTCTCAAGTGACTGCATCGACCGAGCAAAAACCAGGCATTGTATTCATAGTTGATAGCTTTTCGATCAAGTTGAATTCTACTGATAATCTTTAATGCTTTGAATTTGGATCCGGATAAATTCATAGACACTGCTCTTTCGCAGGCCAGAGCAAGTATTTTGAACCTCCGCGAGGTGTTGCCGGTGAATTGGATAAACCTAATGTTGTCGTATTAACGTACGCTGCTGACTCTACTTCTGTTTAAAAGATTTATTACCTCCATTGTTCACAAAACTTGTAACTCTCTCATTAGACCACCACTTGTGCATTCCAAACCAAATTTTTGTAAGATACAATTTGTGGTAATTGCATTATTCCGTGCAGTGATTGTGAGCTCGTTTACGTGGGTGAGACAGGAAGATCTCTGTCTGTACGCGTTAGGGAGCCCAAAGGCTTGTTCGCGAGGGTGAGACAGGAAGATCTCTATCTGTACTCGTTAGGGAGCACAAGGGCTTGTTAACGAGGGTGAGACAGGAAGATCTCTGTCTATACGCGTTAGGGAGCCCAAGGGCTTGTTCACGAGAGTGAGACAGGAAGATCTCTGTCTGTACGCGTTAGGGAGCACAAGGGCTTGATCACGAGGGTGAGACAGGTGTTATGTACTTCAATTTTACGGTAGAGATAATCAGGTAAAGTGCAAGGTACAAATGATTAAACAGTGGTTTCATAATATTATTTTGAATTGAAACAATGTAACATGTCAACAGTTGAACCCACCCTATAGCACTAAACATTGATTGTAATATAACGGACACAACGGAACAAAAGTGTAAATGAACAGCAAAAAGAAATGTAGTAAGTGTAAAGCGTAGAGCGTAAGCGCCCACTCTGTGGGGGGATACAAAACACGGGACATAAGAACTGAGTAATTATTACACGCCTCAAGTATGAACGTATACCAGTATATATAGCAAAAACTGTCACACAAAATAAACGCTGAAGGGCTAAATCAGACGCATCTAAATATGAGATGCTGAGTGCTAATCGCTGCTCAAGTCAGTCTTACCTCCACCCGATGGCTCCGCTATTGGAACGATATGAGATCTACACTTTTAGTACTGCACCCTGAAATAATATGGGAGGGCCTTGTTTATGTGTATGAAGTGATCCTCCAATAAGGGAACCACTCACCTTTTGGGCCCCTCCCCAAAGAGGCGTGGTGTCCTCAAGCCTTGGCCTTATTGACATACAAAATAAACTTAGCTCGTTAACTAATTTACAGGCTCCTCCCATTTTTCTGTTCACAATATACGATAACCCTGAGTTCAACAGTGTGAAATACAGCCCTTCTTAGTTATTGGATCTAGTCCGTACAATGCTGACTCGACGAGCTTTACAGGATGCCCTCATGGCCCTCCACTCGTCAACGTCTCCCACGTCATGTAATCCATATGGGGGGACCACCTGCTTTTGGAGAGGAACTGAAAAAAATATGTAGGGCAAGGGATTTCTTCATATAACTTAAGCTAGGGTTAACAGGCCTAGGACCTACCGTTTCTCGGGGATACACAACGCAGCTCTTGGTGGTAATGTTCGGTTAGCAATGTTTCCAGCTATATGTGCTAGCGGAGGCTGATCATAACACCCCCTTCCTTTATTGAAAGAAAGTGTCCCCACTTTCATAGCTCTGTGCTGTCAATTTACTGTAGTTCTCCCTCGACCCATGGGTCGTTCCATGTGGGAAGGCAGGCTGCGTGGAGTTTTTAGGCATGATTGTATGTAATACAGTGTAGTAAGAGGTTGGGTGTATTAATGATATGTCATTTTAATGTCGAGAAAAACAATTCTCTGAGATTTATGGAAAGTTTCGCACGGTTCGATCAATTGTAGAAAAAAATCGATCCAAATGTTGGCGAAATGGTAGCAAATTTGATGTTATTGGGATAGCAGAATGCAAATTTTTATTACAAATTTTTATTACCCATCTTTACAACGTTTTTTCCTGTTTGACAGGGGCCACGGAAGGATGGGATAGAGACTGTCTACTAGTTTAATTGTATTATTTTGCTCATTTCAGCGTATGTTGGTTCAAGGTAACGTTGAACTAACAAGGGCAAAAAGGGAACAAAGCTTATGATCTAATTACACAATTCAGGAGAGATGACTTATAGACTAATTATCTTACATATTATTATGGACATAGTAAATATCACACGCTGGTGACAGGTTGACTCCTCACACATCTTAATAATTACATATTTTCACCTCTTCTCTTCATGTATTCAATAAACTGGACTTGAATACGCATCCCTAATATTTACTTCGGACACACTACATTTTACGTTTGGTCATAAGACAATCATTCAAGTTGTGGCCTTGATATGTTATTTTTTGTTAATTTTTTTTTTTGGTTGAAGCGTTTTGAACGCATAATTTAAGGGTATTATTTCTGGTTGGTCGGTAAATTGGGGTTAACGGTTTTGAAATTCATGTTGCTCGGTTTTACTCTCTCGTAATCCCACGCTATGTCACCCGGGGGTTAAAGTGGGCTGCCGTTCGCCTATATTTCAGAGCGTTTGTCCGTACAGTTACCACGACAAAGCTAACATTATAAATTTCGATGTTCAAAATGCGAATGAGGACTTAATCATATCTGGATTGGCCTTGCCTGTTCGTATGTCAGTCCTTGCTTCTCCAGAAAAGGAATGTTTGCTCGTTTTTTTAATATGAAAAAAACAAAGACGGTTTATCCTTATAATTTCGCTTCTGACCGGAGTCAGTGAAAGTCAATTAGAAACGACTTGCCTTCGTCTCCCTTTATTTGCCGAGTCATCGCATGATTTGTTTTGTCATAGGTTTGAGTGTGTTTGGTGACGGTTTGTTCAATCATTCTTCTATTCACGCGTTCGCTCGTTTTACACTCCCATATCGCATAGGTCCAACTTGCTCATCACTTGCTTTTGCATCTAGGTCGTCCTACGACGAACATATCTTAACATTACGGACAGTGGTGTTCACACTTAAAAAAAACATACCATCTTGACATTTGGACTATAATTTTCTGCAATTGAATACCGCAATTCTACGCAGACCTGAAGGCCACACACAATTTATTGGCAACGCACGAAATCGATTTTATATGAATTATTGAAATTTTATAACCGTACATCGGATATTTAAACATGTCAGCTAATCAATTGGTCATGGAAATTTTATTTGAAATTTAAAACGGAAACGCAAGACTATCTGAATTTTTCTACTGAACGGGACAATGACTATTTTTTTCAGTGATTGAATAAATATAGGTTTTTATCACAAGCTGTCTACGTTCAATTAACACAAAACGTGCTTATATACTACAAAAATAAAACTTATATACTACACCGGTAAACTACAAGCTATCTATTTTATTATCTACCTAAATATATTATCATGGTTTTTGTTTTTCAACTTTATTATCTGACATTTTCATTTCTGTACAATAAATATATTTTTCTGTGAATTTCAGGATTCTCTTTCTGCCACCGCGATACATTTTTTCTTGAATTATTTACATGATTACAATTCAAATGAATATTGCTGGAACAACAGGACAAATAATTTACGCGCACCTACTTAAATTCCCTTCAAAACTAATTTTGGACTCATTTGCTGATGAATTCGAGAGCCGATACATTGAATAGTTTTGTGGGGAACTGTAATTGCTTTTATTTTCACGAACTCTCTAATTTCACTTCATACGGGAGAACGGCCTATCGCGATATATCATACTTGATTTAATGGGCTTCTTGATTCACTTCATATTGCTTTTAGTAACTTACAGTTTGTATAAATTTGTTTCTGGAGACGTCTGGAGGCTGTGAGGTTGCGCCCTCCCAGTGGCCCATTTTCCTGGCTACTGTATTGTTTTGGCCGCCATTATTGTTTTTATCTGTCCTTGTCAATCAGCTGGTCATGGCTTTTGATTTATTTATAGTCCATCTTGGCCTAGGGTGTTTGTCCTCGGATGCAGCTGTCCTTTCGGCCTGTCAGGATTGACAGACTGTCGTCCCTGTGCATTCGCGGTTGCCCCAACGCGCTGTCAGACTTCGAGCAGGCATGGCACGTGTCTTTGGTCGACCCTTCGCTACCGCCCGCCGTGGTGGTTGGTGACCGCAGAGATGGTCTATCGTCGTTCCCTCATTGTTGCCTTTTTCTTTTGGTTGCATGAGGTCACGAGAGAGCGTGGCACTGGTCGAGTGTCTCGATGGAGGGCGTGTGTAAGGGGCTGAATTATTTTGTTTTAAAGTGTGAAGTGATGATTTCAATTTGTTTTAAAGAAGTGAATAATTTAATTTTTGTTTGCTTTAATATCCCTCACCGCTGAACCACCAGTGTTATGTACTTCAATTTTATGGTAGAGATAATCAGGTAAAGTGCAAGGTACAAATGATTAAACAGGGGTTTTATAATATTATTTTGAATTGAAACAATGTAACATGTCAACAGTTGAACTCACCCTATAGCACTAAACATTGATTGTAATATAACGGACACAACGGAACAAAAGTGTGAATGAATAGCAAAAAGAAATGTAGTAAGTGTAAAGCGTAGAGCGTAAGCGCCCACCCTGTGGGGAGATAAAAAACACGGGACATAAGAACTGAGTAATTATTACACGCCTCAGGTATGAACGTATACCAGTATATATAGCAAAAACTGTCACACAAAATAAACGCTGAAGGGCTAAATCAGACGCATCTAAATATGAGATGCTGAGTGCTAATCGCTGCTCAAGTCAGTCTTACCTCCACCCGATGACTCCGCTATTGGAATGATATGAGATCTACACTTTTAGTACTGCACCCTGAAATAATATGGGAGGGCCTTGTTTATGTGTATGAAGGGATCCTCCAATAAGGGAACCATGACCTTTTGGGCCCTTCCCCAAAGAGGCGTGGTGTCTTCAAGCCTTGGCCTTATTGACATATAAAATAAACTTAGCTTGTTAACTAATTTACAGGCTCCTCCCATTTTTCTGTTTACAATATACGATAACCATGAGTTCAACAGTGTGAAATACAGCCCTTCTTAGTTATTGGATCTAGTTCGTACAATGCTGACTCGACGAGTTTTACAGGATGCCCTCATGGCCCTCCACTCGTCAACGTCTCCCACGTCATGTAATCCATATGGGGAGACCACCTGCTTTTGGAGAGGAACTGCAAAAAATATGTAGGCAAGGGATTTCTTCATATAACTTAAGCTAGGGTTAACAGGCCTAAGACCTACCGTTTCTCGGGGATACACAACGCAGCTCTTGGTGGTAATGTTTGGTTAGCAATGTTTCCAGCTATATGTGCTAGCGGAGGCTGATCATAACACCCCCTTTCCTTTATTGAAAGAAAGTGTCCCCACTTTCATAGCTCTGTGCTGTCAATTTACTGTAGTTCTCCCGCGACCCATGGGTCGTTCCATGTGGGAAGGCAGGCTGCGTGGAGTTTTTAGGCATGATTGTATGTAATACAGTGTAGTAAGAGGTTTGTTGTATTAATGATATGTCATTTTAATGTCGAGAAAAACAATTCTCCGAGATTTATGGAAAGTTTCGCACGGTTCGATCAATTGTAGAAAAAAATCGATCCAAATGTTGGCGAAATGGTAGCAAATTTGATGTTATTGGGATAGCAGAATGCAAATTTTTATTACAAATTTTTATTACCCATCTTTACAACGTTTTTTCCTGTTTGACAGGGGCCACGGAAGGATGGGATAGAGACTGTCTACTAGTTTAATTGTATTATTTTGCTCATTTCAGCGTATGTTGGTTCAAGGTATTGTTGAACTAACATGGGCAAAAAGGGAACAAAGCTTATGATCTAATTACACAATTCAGGAGAGATGACTTATAGACTAATTATCTTACATATTATTATGGACATAGTAAATATCACACGCTGGTGACAGGTTGACTCCTCACACATCTTAATAATTACATATTTTTACCTCTTCTCTTAATGTATTCAATAAACTGGACTTGGATACGCATCCCTAATATATACTTCGGACAAACTACATTTTACGTTTGGTCATATGACAATCATTCAAGTTGTGGCCTTGATATGTTATTTTTTGTTAATTTATTTGTTTGGTTGCAGCGTTTTGAACGCATAATTTGCGGGTATTATATCTGGTTGGTCCGTAAATTGGGGTTAACGGTTTTGAAATTCATGTTGCTCGGTTTTACTCTCTCGTAATCCCACGCTATGTCACCCGGGGGTTAAAGTGGGCTGCCGTTCGCCTATATTTCAAAGCGTTTGTCCGTACAGTTACCACGACAAAGCTAACATTATAAATTTCGATGTTCAAAATGCGTATTAGTACTCAATCATATATGGATTGGCCTTGCCTGTTCGTATGCCAGTCCTTGCTTCTCCAGAAAAGGATTGCTTGCTCGTTTTTTTAATATGAAAAAAACTAAGACGGTTTATCCTTATATTTTCGCTCCCGACCGGAGTCAGTGAAAGTCAATTAGAAACGACTTGCCTTCGTCTCCCTATATTTGCCGAGCCACCGCATGATTTGTTTTGTCATAGGTTTGAGTGTGTTTGGTGATGTTTTTTTCAATCATTCCCCTATTCACGCGTTCGCTCGTTTTACACTCCCATATGGGATATGTCCAACTTGCTCATCACTTGCTTTTGCATTTAGGTCGTCCTACGACGAACATATCTTAACATTACGGACAGTGGTGTTCACACTTAAAAAAAACATTCCATCTTGACATTTGGACTATAATTTTCTGCAATTGAATACCGCATTTTTACGCAGACCTGAAGGCCACACACAATTTATTGGCAACGCACGAAATCGATTTTACATGAATTATTGAAATTTTATAACCGTACATCGGACATTTAAACATGCCAGCTAACCAATTGGTCATGGAAATTTTATTCGAAATTTAAAACGGAAACGCAAGACTATCTGAATTTTTCTACAGAACGGGACAATGACTATTTTTTTTCAGTGATTGAATAAATATAGGTTTTTATCACCAGCTGTCTACGTTCAATTAACACAAAAATTGCTTATATACTACAAAAATAAAACTTATATACTACACCGGTAAACTACAAGCTATCTATTTTATTATCTACCCAAATATATTTTCATGGTTTTCGTTTTTCAACTTTATTATCTGACATTTTCATTTCTGTACAATCAATATATCTTTCTGTGAATTTCAGGATTCCCTTTCTGCCACTGCGATCCATTTTTTCTTGAATTATTTACATGACTACAATTCAAATGAATATTGCTGGAACAACAGGATGAATAATTTACGCGCACCTACTTAAATTCCCTTCAAAACTAATTTTGGACTCATTTGCTGATGAATTCGAGAGCCGATATATTGAATAGTTTTGTGGGGAACTGTAATTGCTTTTATTTTCACGAACTCTCTAATTTCACTTCATACGGGAGAACGGCCTATCGCGATATATCACACTTGATTTGATGGGCTTCTTGATTCACTTCTTATTGCTTTTAGTAACTTACAGTTTGTATAAATTTGTTTCTGAAGATGTCTGGAGGCTGTGAGGTTGCGCCCTCCCAGTGGCCCATTTTCCTGGCTACTGTATTGTTTTGGCCGCCGTGATTGTTTTTATCTGTCCTTGTCAATCAGCTGGTCATGGCTTTTGATTTATTTATAGTCCATCTTGGCCTAGGGTGTTTGTCCTCGGATGCAGCTGTCCTTTTGGCCTGTCAGGATTGACAGACTGTCGTCCCTGTGCATTCGCGGTTGCCGCCCCCAACGCGCTGTCAGACTTCGAGCAAGCATGGCACGTGTCTTTGGTCGACCCTTCGCTACCGCTCGCCGTGGTGGTTGGTGACTGCAGAGATGGTCTATCGTCGTTCCCTCATTGTTGCCTTTTTCTTTTGGTAGCATGAGGTCACGAGAGAGCGTGGCACTGGTCGAGTGTCTCGATGGAGGGCGTGTGTATGGGGCTGAATCATTTTGTTTTAAAGTGTGAAGTGATGATTTTAATTTGTTCTAAAAAATTGAATAATTTAATTTTTGTTAGCTTTAATATCCCTCACCGCTGAACCACCAGTGTTAATTACTTCGATTTTATGGTAGAGATAATCAGGTAAAGTGCAAGGAACAAATTATTAAACAGTGGTTTCATAATATTATTCGGAATTGAAACAATGTAACATGTCAACAGTTGAACTCACCCTATAGCAGTAAACATTGATTGTAATATAACGGACACAACGGAACAAAAGTGTAAATGAACAGCAAAAAGAAATGTAGTAAGTGTAAAGCGTAGAGCGTAAGCGCCCACCCTGTGGGGAGATACAAAACACGGGACATAAGAACTGAGTAATTATCACACGCCTCAAGTATGAACGTATACCAGTACATATAGCAAAAACTGTCACACAAAATAAACGCTGAAGGGCTAAATCAGACGCATCTAAATATGAGATGCTGAGTGCTAATTGCTGCTCGAGTCAGCCTTTCCTCCGCCCAATGACTCAGCTATTGGAATGATATGAGATCTACACTAATAGTACTGCACCCTGAAATAACATGGGAGGGCTTTGTTTATGTGTATGAAGTGATCCTCCAATAAGGGAACCACTCACTTTTTGGGCCCCTCCCCAAAGAGGCGTGCTGTCTTCAAGCCTTGGCCTTATTGGCATACAAAATAAACTTAGGCAGGTAACTAATTTGCAGGCTCCTCCCATCTTTCTGTTTACAATATACGATAACCCTGAGCTCAACAGTGTGAAATATAGCCCCTCTTAGTTATTGGATCTAGTCCATACAATGTTGACTCGCCGAGTTTTACAGGATGCCTTCATAGCCCTCCACTCGTCAACGTCTCCCACGTCATGTAATCCATATGGGGGGACCACCTGCTTTTGGAGGGGAACTGAAAAAAAAATTCAAAGCAAGGGATTTCTTCATGTAACTTAAGCTAGGGTTAACAGGCCCAAGACCTACAGTTTCTCGGGGATACACGACGCAGCTCTTGGTGGTAATGTTCGGTTAGCAATGTTTCCAAATATATGTGCTAGCGGAGGCCGATCATAACACAGGAAGATCTCTGTCTGTACGCGTTAGGGAGCACAAGGGCTTGTTCACGAGGGTGAGACAGGAAGATCTCTATCTATACGCGTTAGGGAGCACAAGAGCTAGTTCACGAGGGTGAGACAGGAAGATCTCTGTCTGTACGCGTTAGGGAGCACAAGGGCTTGTTCACGAGGGTGAGACAGGAAGATCTCTGTCAGTACGCGTTGGGGAGCCCAAGGGCTTGTTCAAGAGGGTGAGACAGGAAGATCTCTGTCAGTACGCGTTGGGGAGCACAAGGGCTTGTTCACGAGGGTGAGACATGAAGATCTTTGTCTGTACGCGTTACAGGGCTTGTTTACGAGGGTGAGACAGGAAGATCTCTGTCGGTACGCGTTACGGGGTACAAGAGCTACGTTAGGTTTGCCAAAACAAATAACACAATATTTTGTCACGTTAGGGATACCGACCATCGTATCAATTGGGATCTAGCTAGAGTTTTGTTCAAGTCAAATTCAAAGCAAAAAATGACCAACTCTGAATTGTTCTTAATTTGCCAGGTCTTTGTTCGGCCGATGCCGCCACTTGAGACATTTTACTTAAATCTCATTAACAATTAATGAACAATAATCCTCCTCCAAACTATGATACATTTCTACATTGTTAATTGAATACTTTTGCAGCCGACCTATTTCTTGATAACTGTGCGTTAAAATATAATTTTTGATATTATATTACCAAAACTAACCTTTTCCCTTCTACAGTTTAGGTTTTATTTGACTCTGATGATGGACATAGTATCGTCCAAAAAAATTCCAACGTATATTAGATTAGTAAAACATTGCGTTTTTTTTATTCCTCTCACTATTTTTTTCTTTTCCTGAAGTTTTTTTTCTAGATAAAAAAATCTAAAAAAGGATTAGTTGATTTACGCAACATCATTATACATATTTTTTGTCTAAACATGTTTAAATTCAAGTTCATTATACGGATGGAAGAAAATGACCCAAATCGATCGGCATTCCATTCACAAACATTAGCTCGATCAGTCTTATTAGTTGCAACGCATGGTGGCCCCGGCTCCGGCACCTAGGAGATCGAATGCTGCGTAAGAAGGGTGAAAGATTTGGGATACGAATTGGCACGCGTATACATCAACATAACCCCGTGAACTAACATTAATTATACATTTTGTAGATTGTCTTCTTAAGTGTTATCCAATCCGCGTACCAGAGACGACACACGAGGGAGCGCCAGGATGTTATCAATCATCGGGGAGAAGTGAAAACATTGTTTCATCTTCCATTTTTTAAAAAAAGTGATAGCTGGAAGATATTTTTTTTTTAATTTAAGAATTAGCAATGATGTTTTATATCCGAGGAGTGTGTCTATGAGCGTTTATTGTCCTCCTCTTCCACCCAACTTACAGTACCGAGCAAAAATTCGTGCGTGATTTAAAACTCGGTGAAATCTTCAATGTCAATTTTCCGCTCTATATCTGAACACATCGAAAATTGGTTCGATATTACCCATTGAGAGGCTTTGTCCACACATAGTAACGAAAAAAAAATCTATATGAAGTTAAACTCCACGTGGGGAAAGTCGAATTTGTTTTCCGGGTTACAGACTAACCACAAACGAATTCTTGCTCGCTACGGTACATACGCTTATAAGCCTCCTCAAGCTGAAGTTTTTAATCACGATACTTCATCGTTCCGGTCTGGAATGGGAACAGCGGGAAAAGTTGGACTGGTCTTGGAGGAGAACAATGGACGAGAGGTCAGCCATTGTATTGAGGACTCAGTTGAAGGTGATGTACCTTCCGGCGAGTTCTGCGACAGCAGGCGAGAGCATCGAACACCGTAACTTATTTTGTGTTCTCCAATGATGACGATGTTTATGTTTGCATAACAGTTCCCCCCTTGAAACTTTATCCTGGGGAAAAACATTTCAAGAACAGAGAGATTTGCACTCATGACTGAAACATTTTTTCACAGTGGGGCATCCCATCACATTGAAACAACCAATTACAGTGAGAAATCTCATCACAGCGAAACAACACATCAGAGTGAAACATCCCATCACAGAGAAACATTTATCTTCAAAGAGAGACATTCCCCTCGAATTATAATCCCTGAACTAGAGTGATAATTTCTCCCCAGCCTCCGAGAAATGAATCATCCCTTCTTCACAGTCTCTGTGAAACAATCACCAGTGGGAA
Source organism: Gammarus roeselii (assembly GCA_016164225.1). Lineage (NCBI taxonomy): Eukaryota > Metazoa > Arthropoda > Malacostraca > Amphipoda > Gammaridae > Gammarus > Gammarus roeselii. The sequence continues at coordinate 17,879 of SDVV010006869.1, forward strand.
TACTCCATTAAAAGTAATAGTTGGAGAGAAGTAGTATTAAAAGTAGTGGATGGGGGAGTAGTATTTTATGATTGCTGTTAGTATCTTTATGAAGCACGGGAGTAGGAGGCAAGTTAATAAGCTGCATTTTAATTATCACATTTTCTGATCGACGGCTTTGATTGCGCTGATGAAGAGTATTTGTGGGTAAGAGAAATGGAATATAAAATGGTTGTAATAATATTGTACGAGGGAGTACGTCTGCTGATACTGAGCATCGCATATTT